>NETT01000028.1:0-77587 GCA_003449175.1 Ceratocystis smalleyi | reverse complement strand
CCCCTTCGAGCTTGCATAGTCTCGCCTCTCTTTGACTTTGCATCCGCTGATCGTCAGCACCATTGATTAAATCGTTGTTGGTAACCAGACCGGCGGCTGGCGCACATGTAAGCCCCATTCCCACGCTCCTACCTCCGCCCCTCCGTGCTGACTCCCATTGCAGATGACATCTTCTCCCGCCTGCTGCAAGAGCGCATCATCTGCCTCAACGGTAGCATCGACGATACTACATCGGCTTCTATTGTCTCGCAGCTTCTCTGGCTCGAGTCCGACAGCCCCGAAAAGACCATCACCATGTACATCAACTCCCCCGGTGGCATGGTGTCAGCGGGGCTGGCCATTTACGACACGATGAGCTACATTTCATCGCCTGTTTCCACTGTGTGCGTTGGCGCAGCCTCGTCCATGGCTTCACTGCTTCTTGTTGGTGGTGCTCGCGGCAAACGCTATGCGCTCCCCCACAGCGCCATCATGGTGCATCAGCCACTTGGTGGCACTCAGGGCCAAACCAGCGACATTCTCATCTACGCCAACCAAATACAGCGCATTCGTGACCAGGTCAATGAAATCTACCGCACACACGTCAATTATGCTCTGCCCCAGGACAAGCACCTGACTAAGGAGGCTGTCGGGGCGTTGATGGAGAGAGACAACTACATGACAGCACAGGAAGCCTTGGAAAATGGCGTCATTGACGATATTCTAGTGCGCAGAACCGATGACAACAAGGGGGGTAATGCCAAGGGCCCTGCCCCGGCCCCAGCCCCGGCTCAATCGTAAGCGCGGCACGCCAACGGGATACTGCACATTCAGATAGGACGTAGGGTAGGAATGATACTATTGAGATGGCCATTGTATATGTCAAGTAAATTCAGAATGGATATAAAGTGTCCTTAGACAAGCAAAGAGCAAAACGCCAATAAACCTATGTGCGACAAGATCAATAGGATAAAAAATGCAGGCGGCAAAGCCTGGAAAGAAAATGAAAAAAAAAGAGAAAAAATTGCCTCAAGAGAAGAAGAACAATTAACAAAGACCGCTGTGCTGGAAGTGCTGGAACCCACCAACGGGTCGCCAAATAATGTACGCAAAATAGTGCCAAATGACAATGCTTTTGAAGTTAAGGGGAGACTGCACGCGGATAGCCAGAGTGGCACGTCATCGAGCAAGGCATGGTCAAGGGCTTGAAACCCCGATCTTGACTGCTCTTCCCAATGGACCGGGTTGGGGTGAATATGCCAGATATTACACCGCATATATACATACACCCACTCGCGCCATCTACACGTTCAAGTCGGTTCCACTCGACTTTGCCTGGTCGGGATGTCTCGACTTGAAAGTTTGGGCCGGCTTGCGCTTAATCGCCATCTTCAACTTTTCTCCGTCTCGATGCATCCATGCCTTGAAGCTAGCCGTACTAGCCGGGTAGAAGACCCGGTTGCGATCGCTCTCCAGACGCTGCAGGAGGTGATCAAGATCCATGGCCTGGGCAGCTACCACATCCATCTCGTCGGCAACCTGGTCGCAGAACAGATCAAGAGGCAGATCGTTGACATCCATACCAAATGGATTCTCGATTTCACGTCCGATGAACAGAATTCCGAGAATAATGTACGAGGCGACAACCGTGGCAGGAATAGTAATCCAGCCCAGGTAGTTGTACAGCTGGAATGGTAGCATCATGACGTACACCCAAGTGATCTGCGAGAAGGCAATACTGTATGCAATAGGCAGCGGTGTGGTGAGTACACGCTCGGTACCAGTGAGGATATCGTTGAGGGCAGCAATGTTGTTGTAGGCCAGCGTCTGCTGCATGGGGACGCCGAGCTTCCCGTCGGCAATAAGGGTATCCACGTAGAGGCCAAGGTAGTTGAGAATTTCCAATGGAAGGTTTCCCAAAGGCTTATGCGCGCGCTTGACCATCTTGCGGGGGTTGGACTCGGCAAAAGACACGCCCAGGTGTTCACCAATGCCCTTAAAAAATCCCTTCTTAGGCATCAAGGTGCTGATAGGAACATCTTCGGTAGCGCGGCCAGCGAAAGTATCTAGGTGGGAAACGAGATGCACCAAATCAGGGTAGGCAGTGTAAGGCTCGAAGCGAAGCTTGTGCTTGAGTGCAATGGCATAGGCCACAACAAGGTTCGAAGCAGTCCTATGGAGAAGCGATTACATGTCAGCAAAGCTCAGGGGCAGCATGGGGCTTCAGGCGCTACATTGGTAATGCGTGCTTACATGGTGTGCAGCAAGTGCTTTTTCTGATGTGCGGGATCGTCTTCCTTGGAATGGATCCAGAAAACTCTTCCCAGTTGCTGAGAGCACAGAATTAATTGAGCCCAGTATTTGCGACCGTCATTGTAACGCTCGTAGGCCGTGGAACTACGCAGGGATAAACCGAGTGACACAACGAAGCCGGTAACCGTCAGCAGAACCGAGTTGACACCAACTAGTAGTGTGTTAGTGAATGTTGCGGCTTGTAAAAATTACAAAGGTCTATCGCTGACTCACGAGAATAAACGTTCTTGGAAATGACAGTGATCAAAGAAGACCATGCACCCATCCACACCAATGGCACAATCATGGAAGGCAGGATACTGCCGTGCATCTGCATGAACAAGGGCCACTTGGAGTGCTTAGACATGTCTCTGGGACCTTTCTGCAGCGGGTGTTAGTATGGAAGCTACGGAAAAGGATGTATCCTGCGAACATAGGGAGGTCATGAACGCCGTCCCTCCCTTGGACCACTGATGCCGACTTACAAAGTAATTCTCCAGGTCTCCCGAATTCACTCGATTCAATGGGTTGGGGGTTTGGCTGAGAACCGGTGATAAAGGCGACCGGATAGTTCCGTCATGGCTGATTTGGCGCGTGGTGTCAATGCTGAGGCCGAGACTCTCAGCCTGAGCGGCAGCATGTGTGTTGTGCACCTTTTCTTCGCTGTCTGTCCGGTTAGGAGTCATGGGAATAGCCGACTTGACAGCCGGGATGTAGCCATCTTCACCCATCTTGAAGAGCGTGAGGAGAAAGCGAGAGTGATGGTAGTGGCCGGTAGAACGAGTGTGTAGTGTCTCTGATACACAGTATAGAAGACGACAATGGTGACGGACCGGTAGCGGCTGGGAATTCGGGTTGCCAATGAATGGTCCAATGCTGATATGGCGAGCTCAACAGATCAACACAAAGCAGCAAAACAAAAGGTAGAGAGATCAGCGGAGGAAAGTGGCTGAAGGGCGCACTGCACCTAGCCTTACCGTATATATATACTACTACCACAAGAACGAGAAAGCGAGAAAACATCAAAGACGTCCCGTCGTTTGCAACCCGAAACCGGGCGTCGATAAAATGCAGCAAATTAATGTCGAGCTAAAGGGGAATAGAAGGGAAATAAAAGGAGAAAAGGAACACCCGCCGAGAGGATTCGTTCGAGACTACAGGGGCAATCCCAAGTCATCAAAGAAGACCCTTCTCGCCCAACACCAGGGAAGGGGTAGCTGGATAAATTGAGGCACGAGAAGAAGCCAATGCATGGGTGAGGCCCAAGACACAAACACGGGGTATGTATCCTAAACCAGGCATATTTCGAAGACAGATGCTTTGGCGATTGTTGGTGAAACAGAATGTACGTACTGTATGATAGATAACCAGACGGTTGCCGCCCTGTGCAGGGCTATTATGGATGCTAGATGGAAATAAAAGAAAGAAAAGGAAGGGAAAGGAAAAGGAAAAGGAAAAAAGAAGAGATGGAAGTGTAGCCAGGCGGGAGGTGCGGTGAAAACGAAGGTACAGGTCTCAAACGATGAAGATGAGAAAAAGGAAGGCACAAGGAACAGGCAAGAACCACACAGGACCTGAGTCAGTTCCCCTTTGAGGGCGGCACCGCGTAGTCTCAGCATCCAACCTCCCCTCCCGTCTACGAGCAAACAGCCAGTTCACCGTATTGCTCAAAGTACCATCTACTTCCCCCAGTTTGGTGTGCACCTTCATACGCAGTTGCCTCTTTCATCCCTGAGCCAGGAAGCGACATCTACAACTTTTACGCCAAGGAGAAATCAGGACCCCTTCGCGTCTACCACAGGGCCAAGAAGCCAGCAGATGAGAACACATGAGAGGGCCCCATTACACTGGTCTCAGCTGCCCCTACTCTCGCTGGCCCAAATACCATGACCAGTCGACTGTTTCCTGCTGGTAGAAACAAGCCTTACTCACATGGGTCATCAAAGTGGTGCTGCACAATTCCTGCCTGCAAACCAAGTGCTTCGCTGCCGGGGTTTTGACGAGCGCCTATGCACATGTACATAGCCACTTACGCGTAATATACACGCAATGTGCAGCAACATGAGGATCGCAACGTTTCCTGTGCACTTATCAGAAAACATGTACCTAGTGCCCAGGCAAGCGCATGTTCAGGTACAATATCACGATTGTATGTGTGATCTCCTTGGTCTTGGCCATTCTCTGCACTTCCCTCCTTTTCTTTTTCTTTCCCCTCACCCCCCCTTTAGCCGCTGCAATCCCATATGCCAGTCTTGCATTCTTGCATTGCCCATATCACCACTTTGCCAAAATCTCGTGTTCAGGGCAGCGGCCTTTTCGGGACTCGATCAAGACAGGTGTCAAGGCGTCGAGTTATAATCTTGCCCCCTCAGCCCCATCGTCTTCAACCCTGCTCCCAATCTAGTTGCGTTGCCCGCCTCCTGTACACCCGTATTCTCTTGGTCGCTTACATGGCTACTCATGGTGGCTATTATCTCGATCTCTCTTCGCCCTGCTGGTCGACTCATTTAGTGACTTGTTTCCCTGGCCAAGACTTGACAGGAGGGCGGGCCCCTGGGTAACCCGCCAGACACAACTAAGAATGGAGCTATAAAATCAAGGCGTTGCATCTTGCGTCAAAAGATGGCCCGTCCTCCAGGCTAAAATCTCCACGTCAAAAATACGATCCGGCGGCTGGGTAAGTGCAGAGGATTTCTCTCTTTGGCCTCCTTTCTCGACCCTCCATCGCAAACTAACCCTTTGGATGGCTAACCCAACTCTACCTCCTCCTCCCATAGCCTTGACCGCCAAACAGCTCGGACCGGTCTCGGTTTGAACCTCTCGCTTCAGTTGGTGCCCCAAGTGGATAAACAACGTCAAAGTCGCAGATTTCATAGGAATCCTTCACAATAAAAACATGGGGTACAAAGTGACATTGCCTCATTTGAGGGCAAAAATTGCCAGGCCTCGTTGCATGTGTGGCATCTAATGTACAAGGACTGCATCTGTTCTCCATTGTATCCACAAGTTTGACGCAATACCTAATCTACCATGGTCGTTTTCAACCGCTCTTGCCCTCTCTATTGGCTATTGGCTCCTTTTCCCCCTTCCATCCTGAGACTTGCTTCCGCCTCCTGAGGGTCTTGTTTCACATTGTCCTATCCTGCTGTCAAACAGTCTAAGCCAAGTAAAGCTATAATAGCTTGGTTTTTGCTCTTTCTGAGCATCATGTGTTACGCATTGGGTACCCGTCAACATCCAGACTTGAACTGGATATGGGTACATATATAGTATAGTGGCAGATTCCCCATTGTCTCTTCGACATGCCCATCACAATAGCACTAGCTACCATTCACCGAAGTGAATGTGATTATCGCCTGTAAGCAGCAGGTAAACAAGCCAGCGAAATTAATGGCTTCTATTTTGGGATCGCATATGTCTCATTTGTCGTTTGCAGGGTGCTATTTGCATCAGGGGCTCCAACTTACGGCGACGGCTACATGCGCCCCCCTTTGGACTACCTAATCAAAATTTGGCTGCGAACCCGCGAAAAGACAGCAGATACAGCAGATGTAGCAGCGGCAGCCGTTTGGATTTGAGGAAGTTGAGCCCACGAAAAAGAAAGCTCCAAAACGTAGCAGCAATTGCTGTCAGGCTGGCCCTATAATAGATTCGAAGGCGTGCGCTCTTAGATGTTCAGAACTATTAATTGTATTATTTTCACAGCATCGTCTCCCTCCATCTGCTGCCGCTGCTGTCTTTTAGCTAGTTGGCTGCTGGGGTCTCACAGCAAAATTTTGGCCATGTAATGCAAGAGGGGGTGCGCATGTAGCCGCCGCCCCAGCTTACGAGAGAGAGGGTCTTATTCGTGGTTTATTGGGGCTTTGGACTCATCTCCTGATTACTCATTGGACTGACAGGCGTCTGCAGGTGCCCCTGGCTCGTGGTCACACGCTCAGCCACACCCATAGATGTGGCGTAACGTGCCCTACCGCTGGCGCCACTTCCACAACTGTTGAGCTCACCCAAAAGTAAATTTAGGCAGATTGTGTGGGAGCCGTGGTCAAATTTTAAATTAATGTGGGCCGAGTGCAAAGCCGGCCCCGCGGTTTACACCGAAGGGCTCTGAATTGCTCTCTTGTTAATTCTTTCCATTCTCAAGCCATCGTCATCACTTTGCCGTGACGCACTTGCTATTCTCCAGCTCCGAGTCTTGACGACAATCACTGCTCTCATTATCCCTTTCCTTTTATTTACTCTTAAATAAACCAAAATGTCTTACCAGAAGGGCGAGAAAGACTTCTCTGAGGGCCCCGTACGTTGAACACCATGCAGCACTTCACTTACTGTCCGCTACAGCTATGCAAAGGGCTGTGGAAAATTCGTATATATACTAATAATCAATATTTTCCTACTTTAGAAGGCTCACAAGATCCGCATCACTCTGTCCAGTCGCAAGGTCGAGTCTCTTGAGCGTGTCTGCAAGGAGCTCATTGAGCGTGCTCGCTCCAAGGACCTGCCCGTCAAGGGTCCCGTCCGCCTTCCCGTAAGCAGCTCCCGTTCTCACTCTATATACGACAGTTACGAAACCACAGGAGCTGGCGGTAGCCATACTATGCCTTGACGTTGTATTGGCTATTGAGTAACTGGTAGCTTCGGGCAAAGGACACGCCGCTGTCCTCGCTTGAATCTTGCAGTCTTGACACGTCCAATATACGCCACGTGAATTGCAGCGTTGTGTATACGGTACCATTTACTGACTCACACTCTTTCAAAACAGACCAAGAACCTGACCATCACCACCCGCAAGACCCCTTGCGGTGAGGGTTCCAAGACCTGGGATCGCTTCGAGATGCGCATTCACAAGCGCCTGATTGATCTCCGTGCCCCTACCGAGGTTGTCAAGTCCATCATCGTCAACATCGAGGCTGGTGTTGAGGTTGAGGTCACTATTGCCGCTTAAATGCGTCAAAAATGACGACTGGTTTTGTGCTCACTTGGCCTTGCATAGTTCACTGGTGTGATAACTGGTATTCATTGGCGTGGCAGTGGCACAGGGCTAATGGAAAAGAAAAGATAGTGCAAACAAAAATGAGCAAAAACTGGGTTTGAGGGTTAGGTTATGGCGTTATTTCTCAAGAATAGAGGCTTTTGTTCCTTCCTCTCACATGTTGAGGTTTTCGTGATTGGATACGTCATTTCCCGACGCCCAACTACAACTAGTGCTAGATTTTGATGTCATAAGGCTGAATTTCTATAAAGAAAGGATAATAGCAAAAAACAGTGTCAGTGCCACTGTATATATGTATAGTCAAAACAATGTTGACTAGTGTAGGGCACATTGTGTAGCATATTGACATAGACACACTACCAGACCTAGCTGATAGTGTGGTTATATGTTGATGGAAAGGCCCAAAAACTTGTGGTAATGCATAACGGGTGTATAGAGGTAAAGTCAGCTGGCATATCAAAGAAGGGGTTATTCCGGTATCAATGCTTTCATTATTATAATTAATGTGCCGTGTCATAATTGTATTGGGGCCGCCATCCTGTGCATAAAACGATTAGTCAGCAACGCTGCACTACAAGGACAGACACACTTCATGAGCTAGGAGAGAAGGCTCCAGCATGGCATTTCATCGCGACATCTCTCGCAACCTACAAGCCAATCCTTCACATTGAGATCCAGAGGCTGGAGAAATCGCGGGCAAATCACACGACCTCGCACTGTCCCTCAACTTGTGCGCTTTATCTCTGATTTTCCTTTTTATTTATTTAATTGGAGCCTCGACTGCACATCTACTTCCGAGCCGAACGATACAACGCCTATCGTCATTGCTGAAATAGTGCAGTGAAGCATCAGCATATACATCTTTAGACCGACTTCGTGCGTTGCTCGCTATCCGGGTCTGGAACTTTCCGCGTTTTCCTTGGCCAAGGCATTGCTCTTGGGATCCATCGCTTTTGTCACGTATTTTGCCTGACTTATTAACACATGTGCTGCACACGCTTCTGGTACTTCCTTGAGCCCCAATAGTGTGCGCACCCTTCGGCGGTTCTGCACGTTGATCTTTGGCCCAGAACAATCCAGTATTTGTGCCAATTGAGCCATCCAGAGCTATCTGTTCTTATCCGTCCACCGGTTTTTATTCCATTCTTTTATTGCTGCACTTTTTTTTCTTTTTTTCCTTCTCTTATAATTTAGTCGGTAGCCCTTGATCAAGAGCTATCGAACTTCCATACATCAAAGTGGCCTCCAACCAACACTCCCCAGTAGCAGCCAGTGATGGTGCACTGGATTCTTTGACGGCCTTGCTCCCCGCATCAGTCCAACTATACGTAAAAGACGCCCTGGACCAAGTCTCCATTCTTGTTTCAAACACTACCCGCGACCTTTCACAGGCTTCAGGCTTGTCTCCTGATATTGTCCACACCACCTTTGCTACTGTAATCGTCGCAACATTATTTTTCGCCATGTCCCGCCTCCGTTACTCCTGGAACAGCGATAATGCGCCAATCGGGCCTGTGAATATCAGCACGAAAGACTATTCCTACATTACGCCTGAGGATATCGGCAAGGATAATTTGTTTTGGCAGTCCCCCGACTCCCAAACCTCGTCCGATACTGCCGATGATGTCATTTACCTTGTGTACGAAGACAAAAAGCTGCGCACCTGTTTCCCACCCTACAGCATTGCTGATGGTAAGGTCTGCGTGCGCGATTTACGCACCCGTGCCGGTCTGCTTTTTAACATCACGGGAAAGCCTCTGCAGACTGCAAACCTGAAGTACAAGGGCCGGTCTCTTGGTGGTGAAGACGACGTTGTCCGCCAGTTCAACGTTAAGAACAAGAGCGAGATCACGATTTGCCTCAGCGAGAGCAGCGATGATTCGAGAAGCACCAAGAAGTCCAAGCCTAAGAGGAGGACTCGCGGTCTTAACGACTCTGAATCTGCCGACCAGGCAGCTACCTCTTCCAGTAAGCCAGTGTCTACAAAGGGCGCCACTCCCATGGAGCAGATTAACATTATCGAGAAGTGGTTCGACACAGAGATGCTCGACATGTGCCAGGTCTTTATGAAGACGCCGCCGCCTGACAGCAAAAAGCGTGAGCAGGAATGGCGGAAACTGACTGAGACTACGATGCAGCATGTAACCCTCAAACTTGACGCTGTTGATGCCAATGGAGACCAAGATGTTCGCAACAAACGCAAGGAGGTTTGCAAACGCATCGAAGGCATTATGAAGATGCTCGATGAGGCCAAGAAATAATAACTGGTTGTAGTTCTTTGACTCCTGATATACATCTTTTGGCTTTATTTTCGATTGATTTCTCACAGCTATTATAAGAAAATTTGACATCAACATTTGACTGTTTTTCTCGTGCAGCTGTCATGTTACTAGTAAATTTGCTCATCATTCAGATCTATAGTTCCTTGATATCATCATGCCTAAAGTTGCAGAAGAGGGCCTCAAGTTTTAATGCCGTCATTGATTCAGGGTCTTGCAGCCTTTCACGCAAGGCAAGGATATGCCCCACCTTTTACCATACTTTACAGGAGAACGACTGGTACAAATTAGCCGGTAACGGCGTCTTTCAGCCCCATTCATCTAGCCCTAAGCCACACTTGTATCACACTTTCGGCTGGACTTTATTCCCAAAAAGGCTTAGCTCCACTATTATCAGTGGTTTTACAGCCCACTAACCGCACCGAATTTTCGACTTGGAAACCCTTCCCCAGCAAAAACGACCACTCCGCCCAGGACAGCCACGCACACGAACCGCAGATTTACCGCTGTTCACTCTTTTTTGACATTTTTTCCAGCATTGGTCGCTGACAGTTGCTAAACACCGCAAGTTTTGTTCCTGTCTTGCCTGCCTGTCGATTCTTTTTCTTCTTTCATACCCGTCGACGAGTAACGAACCGCCCGTGACGAAACGAATATCCACGATGTCGACCTTCGAGCCGGTTGTAAGTCTTGCCCTCTTGCTTACGTGCTGTGCATTATCAAAGGGATGGGCAATATCTGCACGTATCGCTCTCGCTGCCGAGCAAAAACGAAGGCCATTGTCCTGGCATCTCGACCGTCGTACTTCCCACCACGATGACCTTCAGGACTTGGGACAAGACAAAAGACTATACATCACCCCCAATGTCAAGCCAGCAAGCACTCTCAGCGCCCACTGGCTTGAATGTACTAAAGTCAACTGTCTTGTCATCTCTTCGCTCGAACAGCGCATGCAATACTCAGATGCTGTCTTGGCCCCTCGACCTTTTCACGCTTTCAACACATCGCACATGAGGACGCCTGTGTGCAAGCATGCCTGCGAGTCTCATGCAAACAACCCAAGAAACACCTGCTGACCACCTTAACTACAGATTGTCATCGATGGCAAGGGCCATCTGCTGGGCCGTCTGGCCAGCATTGTCGCCAAGCAGCTGCTGAATGGCCAGAAGATTGTTGTCGTTCGCTGCGAGGCCCTGAACATCTCCGGAGAGTTCTTCCGCGCTAAGCGTATGTCTCCTTATACTTGATTACTACAGGTCTTGTCAAAAGACCAAAAACAAATTTAAAAAAATATACATGTACTAACCAACATACTTCGTTTACAGTCAAGTACCACGCCTACCTGCGCAAGGCTACTCGCTTCAACCCCACTCGCGGTGGTAAGAAAGAACGCCTTTCCAACACTTGACACATGGAGTAGAATGGGTATCTCTTCATGAGACGCTACCCAATCACTGCTATGTAGAGTGCAGCATACATGTCGAACGGATGCTAACAATAACCAACAGGTCCCTTCCACTTCCGTGCCCCCTCGCGCATCTTCTACAAGGCTGTCCGTGGCATGATCCCCCACAAGACCGCTCGTGGTGCCAAGGCTCTTGAGCGCTTGAAGGTCTTCGAGGGTGTCCCCCCTCCCTACGACAAGAAGAAGAAGATGGTCGTTCCCCAGGCTCTGCGCGTCCTGCGCCTGCAGCCCGGTCGCAAGTACTGCACTGTTGGTCGTCTGTCTCACGAGGTCGGCTGGAAGTACCAGGATGTCGTTGCCCGGTATGTCTTGGCTCCTATATTAACCTGCATTACGAGTTTTCCTATGTATCATGTGGCGAAATTCGATGGCAACCAGCTAACAATTTGTTCTTTGATATAGTCTGGAGGAGCGGAGAAAGGCCAAGGGTACCGCCTACTATGAGCGCAAGAAGCTGGCCCAGAGACAACTGTCGGAGGCCAAGAAGAACGCCACTGTGGACGCAAAGACTGTTTCTGCTCTGGAGTCTTTCGGTTACTAAGTTCTGAATATGAAAATGAACCGAGATGCTTCTTTTTTCCATGAAGCCTTTTAAACAGGCAATTGCATTACAGTAATTGATGCCATGGGGTTGGCCATAAGGGAATAAGGAGAAGTAAGGAAAAGGGCCAAGAAGACGTTGTTCTTTTCCTTTCTTTTCCTCTCTCTCTTCTTTTGCTGTTTTTTTGGAATGTGTTCTTTTTGTTATTTTTTTTCTTGCTGGGCTGGGGGACACACAAAAAGATATGGCCAAGACCGAATGGAAAAAAAAAAAAGAAAAGCTTCTCGGTGACGAAATATATATTTCGGTAACTTGATAAAAAATGAGAAAGCCTGGGGAATCCGGAAATGGAAATGAACATTAAGAAGCTTTGGCATTGTCTTGTGTGTTTAATGTGAATAACTAGTGATGAGCTCTGCGTTCGCTTGGTTGGCAATGAACGAAAGGTTTGTTGACTATTGACTGTTAATTGTTTATTATGAATAATGTCTAACAGAGACAACATAAATTAATACAGGGAAACTAGAAGAACAGCGATTAGGCACGGGCGGTTAAGCGGCGTTGGAATTTTAGGTGAACGCTAGTGGGTAGAATGCATTGTAGACAAACTATCGTGTGATATTGTTACCGAGATCAAGGGTTGAGGCTCTGGATATTAAGAAGGGTTAGGGTTGTTTGAACAGACGTACATCAAGGTAGGTGAAGGTGAGGCCAAGCCCATTCGCTAAACGCTTGGTCTTGAAAGAGTCCCCACTTTTAGTGTTACCATTCTCAGATCCATGAAGTGGCACAGGTGCGGTGAACGACAGAGGGGAAAGAAAAGGCGACCTAAGTAGAAGGAGAGAGGATTTTGACATGAGGTTAAGGCGAAGAGTCGGAGCGAGGCATAGAGTAAAGGGCTGAGCAGTGAGGGCTGATGTTCGAGCTATTCTCCTTCTGCCTGGCTTGTCTCGAGGGAACTAGATTTCATTGTATCCGCAGAGTCTGGGTAAGGTGAAGGCCTTTCAAGCTGGCATGGGAAGGTTCTATTTTTTTAGGTACTTTCTTTCCACATCTTTTTACGATTCCCCTTGTTTCAGATAGGAGGAAGAAAAGAAGAAGAAACTCAAAGAAGATTGAGTGAAGTGAAGCGAAGTTGAGGTGAGGCTTGGTCATGGAAGCTTGAAGTAAACAAAGTAAACAAGGGTGCTGGTTGGTTCGCTGGAGGGCAGGAGGGAGAAAGCAATATCGAGGCGGTGGTGATTGACTGGCTGAAACTTGGAGCCAAAATTACCTTAGAAAAGAGGGCAAGAAGTACTAGTTAATGCATTTGCAGGTTCACAACAGCAGGACCCGACACCAAAGTACAACAGGAGAAGGTGCGAATGCACACACATCATACGCACACCTTCCTTAAATGAAATGTAAAAGAGAGACGTCTATTTGAATCTTACAGTTCATGTAGGAAGGAAGCGGCAATAGCCATGGAAAAAAGAAAAAGAGGGTATTTATTGCCTTGATCTCTGTCTTCTGGTTGGCTGCTTGGTTTTCCTTGCTTTGCTTTTTTTTTTTGGCTTATGTGTGGTTTGGCAGTGCTAATAGTTGATGTCCCGTCCCTGATTTTTATCCTGCATATTCGCTGGTTGACATTGGCTGAAGAAAGTGGGTTTCTCAGATTTGAACTGGGTGAATGGATTGAGTAACTGACGCCGTTGAAGAGTTGAGGGACTTGGCGAAGTTGTCGCCTGACTTGTCTTCAACTTTCATCATCCCCAAAATAATGCAATAACCAAACAAAGCGAGGAAACAGTAACAGCTTGCTTGTATCTGCTGCTTCAAAATGTAAGGGCCCCTTCCCTTACTTAGCGGACCGCCTCTTTTTTTTTTTTAGTCCTTTTAGTCCTTTTTTTCCTTTTTAATTCGTTCTTCGTCTTCCTCTTCTCATTGGCCCCGCCTGGCACTTGGGCTTTTTCTATGCTTTGCACCCACCATTGAAGTACGGAGCCTTGTTGCTTTGTAGTGTGTGTGTTTAATTGGGGAAGCTTGGCCCGCTATAAAATGATATAATTATCAGCTATAAGCAATAGTCTTGTGGCTTCTTGCTTGCCGGCTTTTGTCGTTTTATTTTCCGAGGACTTTTAATTCTTTTTTTTTCTACTTCCTTTTCCTTTTCCTTCTTCTCTCTTCCTCTTTGTCTTTTCAACCTCCCTTCGACTTCATTCCTACAAAATTAATAATTCATCTTTTTTTCTCTCCTTGTTCTCTTGCCCTGATAACTGCCCCCTGCTTGCAGTCTTTTCCCATCCCTCTTGATGCTTTCATGCATCTCGTTCTTCTGTTCACCTATTTCATATCCTCTTCGTTTCTCTCCCTCTTTTTCCTTGTCCTGTGAAGCTAAAAAGCTTAGCGTCTGGTGCTCTCGTCGTCATAATAGCGCTCCGATCCCCATCCTCATTTCAAATCAAGCCCATCCTCCTATTGCTTTAACCGCACTTGATTTGTATGGGTCTGTTTTGCGGTCGCCACCACCACCACCGCTACTCCCGCTACTATTCATAATTTTCATTCTCTCCTGACGACAAGCCCGACGCTATCTCCCATCGTCATACTTATCATCACCTGATTCTGCCGTCGTTTCTTTGCTGCCAACAACCCGTCATCCACACAAACATCCTCTTCTTCTCTCTCCGCACCCCTCTTTAGCTGACGGGTCGGTTCAAGCATCAACACACATCCCAAGACCCGCCGCCGGCCTTGATTCGCAGCAATGATGTCTACAGTCAACCTGGACGGATCAGGCTTTGACGCCCCGCTGACCCTGGAAACTGAATCTTCTGTCTCATCCGCCGCTTCTCCCGTCCCTCCCGATAACGATGAGTCCGATTTTTATTTGATTAATAACGACTCAGGATCGTCTCTCAGCCTATCTCACGAAGAGCGTGAAGAACGCGAAATCGCCCGCATCCAGCAAGAATGCAAAGAAACACCCGTCCACCGCCTGCCTAATGAAGTCATGATGATCATCTTCTCAAAACTCGACCATCCTTTAGATATCCTCCGCAGCATGTTAGCCTGCAAGCGATGGGCTAGAAATTCGGTCGATCTGCTCTGGCACCGGCCGTCATGCACCGGCTTTGAGAAGATGAAGCGCATCTGCAAGGCTCTGAACGCCCAGGTTCCGTTTTTCCAGTACTGGGACTATGTCCGTCGAATAAATCTCTCACAGATCGCTGAACTTGTCAACGATGGCACCATCAACTCGCTCAAAAAATGCAATCGCATCGAGCGCCTCACCCTCACCAACTGCAAACAGGTGACGGACAGCGGCTTGATTTCCCTCGTTTCGCAGAACCATAATATGCTGGCCCTGGATATTAGCGCAAACCAGGCCATCACTGACCAATCCATCCTGACAGTGGCTGATAACTGCCCGCGTCTGCAAGGCTTGAATATTGCGGGATGCACCAACGTAACATCTCAGAGCCTGGTAACTTTGGCGAACAAATGCCGACAGATTAAGCGGGTGAGTCCCCCCTCCCTTCTTTGGCCTCATTTTCGCACTGCTGCCCTGCCTGCTCTCTACCACAACCTTTAACTATTTCCTACCTCTGGCGGGAGATATATATATATTCCTCCATGTCTTTACGCAACCTAACTCATCGTAATGCTGACTATTCGTCTAGATTAAACTCAATGATATCCTCAACGTCACCGACGAAGCCGTCCTTGCTTTCGCTGAAAACTGCCCCAACCTCCTCGAAATAGACCTGCAGATGTGCCATGAGGTAGGCAACATATCTGTCGCCGCTCTGCTCTCTAAAGGCAAAGCCCTCCGTGAACTCAGACTTCCCTATCTTCATCTCATCACCGACAACGCCTTCCTCCCTATCCCGCCAAAAGTCACTTTTGATGCCCTGCGAATCCTCGATTTGACCGGCTGCTACGAGTTGACCGATGCTGCTGTTGTCAAAATCATTGACGCTGCTCCACGGCTTCGCAATGTGGTTTTGGCAAAATGCCGAAACATCACTAATGTCGCTGTCGCTGCCATATCCAAGCTTGGCAAAAACCTCCACTACGTGCATCTGGGCCACTGTAGCCTGATCACTGACGAAGGCGCTCGTCAGCTTATCACCTCGTGTAACAGAATCCGTTACATTGACTTGGGATGCTGCACGGCTCTTACAGATGCCTCGGTTTGCTTGTTGGCGAGCCTACCTAAGCTTAAGCGCATTGGGCTTGTCAAGTGCAGCCAAATCACCGACATTACTATCAATAACATTGCTTTAGCTTGCAATAATCGGACGAATCGACCCAACAGCGACGGAACGAGTGGAGCATGTCTAGAACGTGTGCATCTTAGCCATTGCATGAGCTTGACCTTGAAGGTATGTATGCTGTTGCACGTTTAGCCCAACTTCATCCGGCCAAGTCTTAATTCAAGGCCAAGACAAAATCAAGCCACAAACAACATACCACGGACCACGGACCACCCTGATACCTGGCACTGCAACTAACCTCCACCTTTCTGTACAGAGTATAATCCGCCTTCTCAACTCTTGTAGGCGATTGACGCATTTGAGTTTGACTGGCGTTCCCGCATTTCTCACCGACGACTTTCAGAGTTTTGGACGTAAACCCCCGGCTGGTATGTTTACGCTTGATATATCTCCAGTCTTGTCCCCTAAAAACTAATTAACATCCGCACCCACAGAGTTCACGGAGCACCAACGCCAAATCTTTTGTGTCTTTTCTGGAAACTGTGTCTCCCAGCTCCGTAACCACCTTAACACTTCGCCCCAGTACGAAGAATTGCGACGAAATGCTGGTGTCTATCGACCCCGTGGAAACGGTCTTTTTGAAGTTGACCCCACGACCCAGATCCAAGAGGCCCAAGTGCCGGCTCCCGCACCCACCGTTCAGAATGGCATATTGCTCGAGCCCGATGCTTGGGAACATGACCTGGACGAGGATGACCTTATGAACGATATAGATGGACCAGGCGGTAACGAAGGGGGTATCGGCCTGATGGATATGCACCAACTGCAGCAAAGCCTCCCTGTTATCGACAACGCTCATAATCATATTACTACTACTGTAAATCCCGGTGTTGATCATGGCCACACAGTTGCGGACCCTGTTGCTCTCGACAACAGCGATCTTCATAGCACCCAGCTTTTTGACGAAAACCCGCACAATCAGGAGCTTATCTACAACTACTTTGTCAGCCAGATCCAGGCTGGTCTCATGCCGATGCCACAACCGGGAGAGGCTACGTACAACCTGATTACTATTCACGAGCAGAATATCGCTATTCAGGCTGCACAGATGGCGGCTGGCAACAGCATGTTGGATCACGCGCAAGACTATGAGAACTCACACTTCTCACAAGTTGCGCATATGCCGCCTGCCCATACCTTAAGCCACAGCAACAGCAGTCTTGAACCGCAGATTCTCAACCAAAGTGTTGTACATGCGAACAATCTCCATATGGCCCACGCTCAAGCTCAGTTCCAGGCTCAGGTACAGGCGCATGCTCAAACTGTGGCCTCGGCTGCCGTCCCGGCCCACACCCAAGCATTAGCCCAGAGCCATAGTCACGGTCATTTACTTGGCCATCATCATCTGTCTCAAGCGCAAATACAGTTTCAGACACAGGCGCAAACACATGCTCAGGCCCAGGCTCAGGCTCAAGCCCAAACGCAAGTGCAGGTTCAGCAGAATCCTCAACAGCAGGGGCAACCACAACAACAGCAACAGCAACAGCCTGGTAATTGGAATTTTGATACGGTGGCATCCAACTCTCATCATCCCTAGTAGTGGTGGTAGATGTGTTTGATTTTTGCTCGCTGTTTGCTTTGCCGATTGGCTAGATGTGTCTTTTCTTTCTTTCTCTTCTTCCCTTGCACTCTCTTATTACCGAGACGAGGGATTACCAGACTCCGCATTTTGGACCCTGTTCTAAAGATGCATCATTCATCAAAACTTCGGGCTTTGGTTTCATGCGGTGCTTGGATTACGCTATCTGCACCTCTCTGGCCTTCACGTGGGCGTGCTTTCAAATTTCCCAATCTCCCTCTTTGTTCCTTTCTTTTTCTTCTTTTTCTGCCTCGGGGGTCTATTTTGTGCCCTCTCTTCTCGTCACGGCTCTACCTGGATATGGACATGATGATATAGCTTGTTGCTTGAGTCAAGCCGGCGGCAAGGTTTAGTGTGGTCCCCCATCTTTGTTTTTAGCGCGTTGCGAGTGTGCATATGTTTGTTTCCGTCTTACTTTCCCTACTATTATTTTCTCCGTCATTGTCGTTTTTATTTTTGCCTTCTTACATGACTCGACTGGCAGACGAGGACATGCATGTAACACCTGCAAGCTCGTATTTTCCCTCCCCACCCACAGTAGTATGTTTGTTTTTTATTCTTATTTTTCCCCCCCTTTTTCCCACTGCCTGCTCCTGGTCCCTCTCCCCCCAGCTTGTTATTTTTTTTGCATTGTTTTTGTATTCTTGTCTCTTGCCGACTAGCCCCTGAATCACGATTACCTGTGTATGTTATTGCTCGGCACAATATTGTTTTTTTCCTTTCTTTGTTTCCCTCTCGATCGCACACATATACGTCTGTCTGGTCTTGTTGTCCTGGCTTGTTATTTTTGTTATTCCGCCCCCTTTGCTCTTTTGCTACTTGCAGCATCAAGCCATAGACTGTTATTGTTTGTTAGCCATAGGCTGTTGCTGGCCTTGACAAGTCGATAAACGCAGAATAATGCAACGTATTTGAACCACGGACGTTTCTAACTATTCAGGAGTCCGAGCTATGAAGGACTGGTAAAGACGGACCGGACATGGACAGTAGGCGTTCTGCCATCAAGTCAAGTTGGTGTAACATCACGTGAATCGTAGCTTGTTGTCAACGGGTGACTACCAACTTCGCGCACCTTCCGCCATCGTAGGGTCTGTTGTTGTTTACTGAAGGCCGGGATTGGGTAGTCGGAGGTAAAAAGTATTGTCGCACCTTCTTGATACGGATAGAAGCCACGTTGCGCATTAAAGGGCAAGATCGCATCATAGCATTGGGCCCATTCAACATCACCATCAACAAAGACGGTTCTTAGCATCACTTATCGTCAACGCGCTGCACTTTGGTATTTTTTATTTGTCGGCCTATCAAGGAAACCTCTTTTTCGTTTGCTTCAAGTATCATTTATTGACTTTACCTCTTTTACTGACGCGTGCCTATTATCTATTTATATCTCCTTTTCGTCTACCTAAGTAACCTCTCTTTTCGTTCATCATGGAATACTATAACGACAAGGCCAAGGCTGAGGCTGGACACAAGACTGCAATTGGAGCTGCCGTCCCAAAGCCCGCTCCACCTATCGCTTTGCCCTCCAAGAAGGAAGCGGGAGGCTTTTCAAGCATTCGCCTCTCTGCTCCACGCATCATCTCCATCCCCCCACGTGATCCGCCCGACAAACATCCAAATGAGACTCAGCCTGAGCTTCGCCAGAAGCTGACTGGCACCACGGTTTCGACGCCCTCGGCGGATACGGAAGGCACATCGCTAAGTGTGCCTGTCACACGCACCAGTGAGTCTTCCCAAGGTTCGTCGGCGGCAGCTGTTGGGGTTTCGAAGGCTAGGTATGAGCAGCGAAATGAGATGCGACCCACACAGAAATCGAGTACGAACGGGATTGGACAGCACGCCGCCAAGCCTATGGGAACTGTGCCAGGAAGAGCTGTTTCTGGTGTCATCAGGGTTGCCTCTCGCAGCAAAAAGGCCGCCACGGATAAAAGCTCGGTCAAGATGACCAGGTCAAACTCAAGCGGGTCGATCGAGCCCTGGCCACGAATCATGGAGACTATTGCAGTGATCCCACCATATCCTCACCGGCCTTCGCGTAAGGGCAGGATTACGTTGATGAGCACACAGCAAAACGCTCTCTCAAAGCTTCGAAATGCTTGGTAGCAGCAGCATCACAAGAAGAACTTTGAGATTCATAGCCCGGGCGAGTGGCGCGAGATGGTGTCGCAGTGGATTAGCCAAGTCAATACGGCCGATTGCGCATCGTCGGACAGGAAGGGCTCTGCAGCCCATTCGTCAGCAGCACCGGCATCGCCATCAAATGCGACCTTGTCTAGCAGTGGCGCGATGCTGCACCATGAGTCTCGGGATGAGTTCTTCAGTGTTGGTGCACGACGCCTATTCGGGAATTAGAAGATCCAGGAATTGGATTCCTCGGCGGCGCCTGACAAAGGCTGCAGTAAGACGGTTGATGGTGGCCATACTTCACCCCTATCATTACTGTTCACTCAAAATGATAACCCACCCGACACTTCGTCGGGAGAAAAGTGGTACCTGAGCGAAATGAATGAGGACACCGAGGTATTTTGGCGGCTGAATTCGATGCTGGCTAATACCATGTGTAGCCACGGCCGCTTGACTGAAGAACCGATATTTACCAAGTCCTATAGCATCGTTGACCACATCAATATGGTACTGGGATTGAACTGGGAAGAGTTCAAGATGTTGCGGTATCTTCCCGTGCAATCCTCATTGACGATCAAGGCCTGTTTGAATACAGCATGTCGTACCTGTACTCAGTTCTCTTCAACAAGCAAGCTTAGCTGTATCTGCGGTCAAGAATGTGCCGTTCTTGATGGGCATGAAACCCGACGTAAGCAGGACAACAACAACAAGGCGCTGCCGCCACCTACGAATGCTTGCTTGACTGGCCTGAGCATGCTTCTATGGGGTCTGTGCATGTGTGATTACCCATCTGAGTAAGTTTGCCTACGCTACTGATTATAATGCGCACTACGAGAGATTTGACTGACTGTGTTTGAAGGTTTATGCACGAACCTGATGGCCCCTTTGTTTCTAAAAACAAGGCTGTCCAGAACCTCTTGCATCTCGACAAAATCAAGCAAAAGTTTGCTAGGTTTCGCGAAGCACAGAAAAACGTACAGAGA
The DNA here is from genome assembly GCA_003449175.1 of Ceratocystis smalleyi. Classification (NCBI taxonomy): domain Eukaryota; kingdom Fungi; phylum Ascomycota; class Sordariomycetes; order Microascales; family Ceratocystidaceae; genus Ceratocystis; species Ceratocystis smalleyi. The sequence goes on along the minus strand of NETT01000028.1, from coordinate 57,096 downwards.
AATGTCCAGAAACGGCTCTCCCGGTTCTCGGAGCCAGCTGATGGTGATGTACTACTAGCCAAAACCTCCGCTCCGACAAAGCAAAAGGCACGACTAGAGCCGGAGATTTCCAACCTCAATATTGCGCAGCGACTGGAGGTGATGGTCAAGATTCTGCAATTCTTCAAGCGCTCTGAGTACCACGCAACGCCTCTTGTATCGCACATGATCCTCCGGAGCAACATTCTGCACTGCGTAGCAGCTATCATTGAGACTATCGACCCAGCTTCAAGCACAGTAAGTCTTTTGCAAATTGCAGCCCTGGACTGGGCTATGGCTTTGTATTGTGATGAGAAGTTGCGCGACCTTGTGCTGCTCCAATATGTCACGCTGAATGATAAGCATCGCGTCAAAGCGACCTACAATTGCAACAAACCACCCATCCTAAGTTCACAGGATATGCTTGGGTATATTCCATACCTCAGGAAGTCTATTGCGGGTCGTATAATTTCCAAAGCCAAGCCTGTCACTACGTTCAATGGCAAGTCCTTGTCCCGAGCCGGCGAGCTATGCAAAGCCCAGGAACTCCCGCCTACACATCAGTATCACACAGACCTCGGATTGTTAGCCAAGGACATGCTAGAAGAGTTTGGGGACAGGCTCCAGCATGATCTCGGGCTTATCGGCTTAAAGCGCATTCTCTATATGCGAAAGGTCACCAGGTCTGAGTCGTGGAGCTCGTGGATTTTCCAGGGCAACAATCAAGTCAACAAGGTGCCTGATGCAGACTTTATCAAGGGTTTCTATTTCCCCGAAGGCTTCAAGCGCGAGTTTGAAGCGACCGAAGAGGCGACGCAGAGACTGCTCAAGGATATTACGCAGACGTGGCCGCGGCAGTTTATTGTCCGGTACAATGAGGAGAAGCCAGACCTCATCCGGGTGCTTGTGACTGGCAGGAAATGTAGTGACCACGAAGGAGGGCTGTTTGAGTTCCACTTTATGGTGCCCAAGTGTTATCCGTTGTACCCATTGAAGGCAATGCTGGGAATCCCGAATGGCGTCATTGAGAAGCCTTTTGGCGCTGATGTCTGCAACGAGAGTGAGTGGCTAACTTTTTTCTTCTTTTTTCTTCTTTTTCTTCAAAATAAGTCCTGTATTTATTTACTGGCACTAAAGATCGGGGCTAACTACTAAATTGTCACTTTAGTCAACATGATAGCATATGGCCAGACCGGCTCGATTCGTGATGACATCATCAAAATGGCCGAGGGGATCTTTAGACCGGTCGAGGAAATGCCCGACGTTACAACAGGGGATACTGCAGCCATTCTCAACAGCCTTGCCCTAAGGTACCAAGAAAACTCGGCATTATACAAGTGCGTGGTGCATGGCATGAACCGATGGTTTGACGCGCCCGAAACAGGTGACTTGGGCGGCTTCCGCATTGCCAAAACCCACCCAGTCTGGGGCGAGGCTGTCAACATGTGGTTCCTCCTCAACAGCCGACAGCTTGCCCAGAAGGCATCCATGATCCACACGCGCCTGTTGCGGCCATGGAAAGAGTATGATTCAAATGTGAAGCTGTCGTCAAGTCTGACACCCGTACGTAAGGGCGTTATCAATACACAGATCACGGCAAGAGCAGCTGAGAGGCTGTTTAGGCTGTCAGTGGTGTGGGAAGCATACTTGAAGAACACGCAGACACACACTACAGGTGCAAAAGGCGAGGTCGACGGCGTCGGTGTCGGCAGTCTGTTTGTGGGAGATGCTGCCGAGGATTAGCCAGCAAGCCGCTTGGTTTGTCCGTCCTAGAATGACCCACCTTTCTAACAAGCATCAGCTTTCTGCTTAGCTCAGCCCTTCCTTTCTGTTTACTCTGTCTTGTTTTTGAGAGGCTTGCGTCATTCTTCTTGTCCAAAGATGCGGAGGGGTATTTGCACACGAAAGTTCACATCACAGCTAACTCAACCCAGCCTCAGAACTGTTCGAGTTGCACATACACGCTACCCAAGTTTTACTCCCATCAGAGCTCGTCTATCCGGGGCTTCTTCTGCTTTTGATTTGTCTATCTCTCGCTACCGAATGGGCGCTTCTTTTTCAACTGCTTTTTCATCTACACCAATCGATATGGCTGATGCTAAGGAAATCGTGCAGAAGCTTATTGAGGGCGAGCCCGTGGGTAAGAACATGCTGAACTCGCCGGTCATTGCGTTCTGTCTATGTGTCGCTGCTAATGCCGCCCTTCCGTGCAGTTATGTTCTCCAAGTCTTACTGCCCCTACTGTACTGCCAGCAAGAAACTGCTTAACAAGCTAGGCTACGAGTTCAAGGTCTACGAACTTGACAAGATGGGTGGGCCTCTTTTCTCCTTGTCCCCTGCCATGCAAACCCCTGCTAATATTCATTTTCCTCTACAGCTGATGGCAGCGACATTCAAAATGCCCTTGAGGTTGTGACAGGTCAACGCTCGGTTCCCAACAACTTTATCAACGGCGAATCGGTCGGTGGCAACTCTGATCTGCAGTCATTGCACTCGTCAAACAAACTGGAGGGTCTTCTTATCAAGGCCAAGGCTGTGAAGAAGTAGGCTGTCTTGTCCTAAATAGTAATTCAAGCGCATTTTTTTACAACCGTCACGTAGAGACTTTTGGGAACTCCCGCGAATTTATATATGCAGTTTTCATTGATACACTAATGATACAAGGACAGGCTGAGTAGCTAACATCTAATAAGACGGATGGCCTGTCTTTTCCATCTCTTGACACACTTACACACTGCCAATTGGCCGTGACACTAAATCAAGCAGACCCTCGCAGATGCTCTTTCGTGCTGACTCCGAAGCCACTGCGCTGCCGCCCAGATAGTTCAGCCACAACATGCGCGACACACGTTCGTCTTTGACCGCACCCAGCTCAGTTCGGCTCGCGCCCAACCCATCATCATACAGGACACGCAGCTCTCCATTTGTCTCACGCAGCAGCAGCAGTTCCTTTTGCTTAGGGACCTTGCCACGGTTGAAGATGTTTCGGAACTCACGCATGGCCTCGCCGAACTCAGCATCTCCAAAGGCCCACTGCGGCGGCCCTCCAGGCCGTGTGCGTGCTTGGATTGCTCGCACGAAGCCGTCACGAAGGTGGTGGAAGTCGGTGTCGCGCACGGGAATGATGCGGAATGCACTGCGGATCTGAGAGTCCCGGAGAACCCGGTCCCACAGCTGGTTGCTAGCTGGCCCATCAAGGAGCTGTGTTTGGAGTGCAGTGCGCTCGGCGCCAGGGAGGAGGAGGCTACGAGGCATGGCCTGGCCAGCAGCATCGGCCGAGGAAGCCTCGCTTGGGGCGGTGGCGGCAATAAGTGCAGCGGATAGCCGCGGGAGATCAGCTGTGGCTACGTAGTAGCCCGCAACATACACCTGAATGCGCAGGAATGATACAGTGCGCACGCCAAAGCCGACGAGCGAATACTCCATTCCATCGGCCATACTCAACGTTAGTGGCAGCGCCGGAACCGTTGAATTACCCGTTGCTACCACTGCAGGGCTGGCAGGCGGTGCGATTACCGTCTTGCTGCTTTGCAGTGGGTGGCTACCAGCCGGTGCATCCAGCGCAAATGCAGAGCTACCACCCTGCCGGTTCTGGTTAGCTAGACACAGTAGCGTGAAGGCTGCAATGCCACTGAATGTGCCGGCAATCACTGGAGTGCGAACGCTGCGTGGACTGGGGCGGGCGCTGGATGTGAAGAAGCGCGGAGGGGGAAGGCGGGATGAGCCGGTGTAGCGGATGGCCCGCACGGCAGAGCGAAGTTGAGCATTCATTATTAGGTAGATGATGGATGGTGGAAGTGACAGAGATGTTGGACGTGGAGGAAAGAAACAACATGTTGTAGCTTGGTTGAAGTGGGTACACACCAGGGTTAGCGGGATGCATGTGTTAGGGTCAGTGGGAGACTGCGAGAATGTGGGGCTGCTCTGCTGGGTTAGTCATCCATCCATCATAGCCTTCACACCACCTGCCAGCATGCTAAGGATTTAGAGTGCCGGGCTATGCAGCATCGCCGCCCAAGGATTCAAGCCCTACTAGCGTGCGAGGTGAGAGAGTAGTGCGATGTAAGCTGCAAGGCAAGACTGTCAGGTCAGGTGGCGCGTACCTTTGCACATGTGTAGATGTTGGGCATGATGCGCGGTCGTTGGGACGCTTGGTCTCCCTAGCATTCCAAGCGCTGGCGTCGGATGATGGTTTACCTTCCGTCCTGTGTTTTCCAGGCCACTCATTCTTTGCTTCTTTGCAGAAGACAATAACACCACTCTCCGCAGCCGCTTTCACGTTGGCCGATACAAGCGACTACGATGCACCTGCCACTTGACCGCGTGAACTATATTTGCGCGTAAGTCCGCTCTTCTGAGCCTCTGGCTTCTGCGAGTACTAACCCTTCTTCTTTGCTTTATAGCCCTACGCCGCCGCGCGCTACGGCACCCGACTTCCACCAGTCGTGGCACTCGCACGTCTTCCACGCCTGCCATACGGCAAAACGGGATGAGCCGACCGACCTTTCGCTTCGGGCCAAGATTGCTATCGAGGGGGCAATCATGGCGTTGCCGGCACCGGTGGCTACGGGAGGCTCGACTTGTACATCTAGGCCTACCACACCAACTAGGATCGGCGTGGCTACTGCTGTAGCAGACGACGACGGAAGTGTAGCGTCTTATGCCGGGTTTGCTGACCTGCTCGTTGCTGTTTGGGATGCTATTGATAATCCCCTCGTCCGAGGTGTGGTGACAGAGGAGCAGGTGCTCGTGTACGCAGAGACGCAGGAAAGAAGGGCACCTAAAATGGGAGTGTAGATGAAGCTAGGGAGGCTAGCGAGGTTAGTGTGGGCAAGCCAGCAACGCTAAGCGAGTAAAGCTAGCAAAGCTAGCGCGATTTGGCGATCGCTCCGTTGGCTAGTCGCCAAAAAACACGTGAGTATCTGGTCAGCTTTAGCATGCTATGATGTCATGGAGGCGTTTTGGTTTGGGAGACAATGCGAAATAAAAGATGGAAGACGAGCGATGAGTGGTGGGTGGTGAGGGGTGAAAGAGGCCCGTTGGACACGAAGCTAAGCAACTAGTTCATGAATATCAAGAAGGGCTCGCTTTCCATCGGATTCCAGGTAGTTTTAGAATCTCCCAATTCGAAAACTCATTGATACTTTGATCAGGCAACCAGCTTCAGCATCCTTTCCTACTTTTAGTAGCATAGCTAGTTCATTGGTGCTTCAAGTAGGCAACCAGTTTTAACCTGCTTGCTGTAGACTTTATAATAATTACAAGCTAAGCCGCATGACACTGGGGGGAAAAGTCTTTCTCTTCTTCTTTTCCTTTTTCCTCATGTCCACAGGCTTTCACTGCAACAACCAATCATGCTGGACAAGAGTCTACTCTCGCCTGCTCGCCCTCGTTTGCCTGCTTTGAAGAGAAAGCTCGATCTAGCTGAGCTTGATCCATTCGAGACTCCGGCTGAAATCGGGCGTGCTAAGCGGCTCTCGACCTCGTCCTTGGGCCTGTCTTCTTTGTCTTTGCCTTTGGATTCGTCCGCCGACTCGGACCCCACTGCTTCGCCCGTCACAGTCATTGCTGATGTCTCTCCCAAGCCCTTGCCCAAGGCCCGCCGGCTGCCACGTCCAACCCCTAAGAACACTCTGGGTATGCAGGAAAACAGGTTGATGGCAAGCGCTACTGACGAGATGCCCGCTGCCAGCGCCGGAAAAGAAAAGGAAAAGGCAGTTGTTGGCATGACCCCAGTGCGCAACCGCACACCGACGCCAATGCCGTCTCAGCTGGCTGTTAGGGCTAAGATTCTGGCCGAGGACGCGCCCCCAGTGCCCCCGGCTCCGAAACTGCCATCTGTGGCGTCTTTGCTTCGGGAATTGCCTGCGTTGCCTAGCGAATCACGAAGGCTCCCGCCTTTGCTGTCGTCGTCTGTTGGACAGCAATATCAGCAGCCACGACAGCCACAGTTGCCAGCTTTGTTTCCTGCTACGAAAGAGCTCGCAGTGCCGACGGTAGCACCCCTCCAAGCCCAACAACAGTCCGATATTCCTTCCTTGACATCTGAGGCTGAAGAGCCTACTTTGACCACTCTCGCTTCGATGCCCACTGAGGAGCAGCCTACTCTCGCCCCAGCAGCGGTTGGCGGTTCCGTAAACCATAGCTCGACAGCCACCTCTAATTCAGTTAGCCCGGGAGGCCAGCTACACGATGTCCATGTAACCCCCCCTTCGAGCCATAATGGTCCGGCCTTCCAGACTTTGGCGCTTGCCTTGGACGCCACTAATGACGGCGACACGGCCAGCGAAACAACGGCCGATTCACGATCGTCCGTATCAGAGATCCGGTCAGTCCCAACGTCTGTCCATTCGGACGACGAAGACGAATGGTATGATGGGGTGGAAGAGGCTATGGCGTTGCAGACAGACTCGGAAGATTCAGATTCAGATAGCGAAATCGGGGTACCTATCGACATGATGGCGAATAGCCTTAATCTCAGTGGTAGCCTAAACGGTAACTCCAACCTTGGCAGCCATAGCAATCTCATTTTCGGCGCCCGCAACCTTGGGAACAGCAGTATTTCTGAGATCCCGCTGCAGGAAATGCATGGATTTGCTTTTGATGGGATCCCTGATTTTACGCCTGCCGGGCTTGCCGAAATGTCGAATATCGCTGCCCTAGACCAGTCCGACAATCGCGACTTTGATTTCATTTCGGGGAATGCTTCAGACATGGCGGAGTCTGAGGCTTTAGATTTTGAGGACGATATTTCCGAGGCTCTTAGCTTTGAAAGTCGATTTTATTTTCAGTTGCCAGCCTACGTCCGACTATTTGGCGAGGCCATGGCCTCTCTCAACGAATTTGCCGAATCGTATCATGTGTATCGCGCGACCCTCAAGTGGACTAACACTTTCCTCCCTAATTCACGCCTGACATTGCGTACCGTATTTCCTCGAGCCACAGAGGTGTCTGACACAAGCCGCGAGCTGGTCACCATGAACATTGCGGCTGCTATGCATGCGGCAGTAAACTCTCTGGAGTCTGCAGCGGCGTTATTTGGAATTGCCGCGGATTCTATACCTGTTCCATCGTTTGGGATTGCTGATAATGCCACTGGTGCTGTTGTCGAGGACTCAGCTTTAAAGGACCTGGAGGAGTATGCCATGGCCGAAGCTCTCAGAGACGGCAAAATTACTGCTGGAACAGCCATCGCCGGCCTCCGTGGCGACGGCAGCAGCCCCAGCTTCGGCGGCCCAGCAACCACCACATCTGGTTTTAGGACACGGACACCGACTGCGCTTCTGCCGACTCCGGGGAACGCTGGAAACGATCCCCGACGAGCCGTGACATACTGGCTCGTGCACTTGATCCTCCAGATTGAAGCGCTAAGGACAAATTGGATTGTATTCCAATACAAGGATGACTTGACACATGATCCACCTGCGTTGCTGACTGGCAGCAGCGGCTTCTTCCGCGAGGAAATGGACCATGTTCACGGGATGACGTACGATGAAGTGTCGAGTCAGATGGACGATTTTGTGGCGTCCGTGCCAGACATGATCCGCGAGTATCAGCGAGCACTAGATGTGCTTTGATGGTTGGCAGAGAAAAATGGTTGTTTGGTGTGAAAGAGATAGAGTAAAAAGCGAGCACAGAGTTTGAGGGTTGTTTGGGGCTGCTGGGTGGGGCGGGGCGTTGACTAAGCAGAAGTCTGGCGAGACAAATTTGGTTATCTTGTAAATTTCAACATAGAGTAAGGAGAATAGGGAGAAGCGCAGACTTGGAGTAGTTTGAATGAAGCACTAGTATTTGAAGATTACTTTCATGTGTATGGGTGTGGTTATGTAGAAGATGTTGCGTGTATAGTGACCGTTGATAGAGATGCGCCTTGCCGCCTGAAGAATTGCTAGTGCGGAAATATAGGGCTCAGCGCCTGTAATGCAGAGCCAGCTTCGGACCCTATCTTGGCAAGCCGAGACTATCTACAGCATCCCTGCTTGTAGCACATCTCCTTCTCTAACTTGACCCCCCACTCTGACGTTCCTTTCACTGCCTGCACCTCAGATCACCCTGTGATAGCAGCTCAAGGGTCCCGTCCCTCTTTAGATTGGACATCCCCAGGACTTTCACGTGATACTCACTTGCTCTAGCCTTACATGCTGTAGGGCTAGGACATGCCTACACCATACCACGTCACCTCTCACGCCACCCAACAACCAATACATACCCGCCCACCCCTCCACACATCCGTATATTGTCTCACCGTCCCATTGACTGTGCTCCGCTATGGACAACGACACCGCACCTGCCGGTTGTCTTCCAGAAACTACACCGCCGTCTCCAAATATGCCTACTGCCCTGCCGCTAAGCACTTCGGTTGGCTCTCTGCGTAGTGCCCTCGAAGTCTTACAGTGCACACAGTGCGCGCACATTCTGCGTGAGCCCATGACTTTGCCGTGTGGCCGCTCGCTTTGTCGGCGGTGTCTGCCACAGCCGCACACGCGCCGCCTTGTTAGCTACCCCGCCACCGCAGAGCGCGAGACCGGCATCGCCTGTCCGTTCGAGACCTGCCGCAAGGAGCACGCAGTCTTTGACTGCGGCTTGGACTATGTTCTGGGCAAAATGGTGGAAACAGTGAGAGAGGGTCTCAAGGGCGCTGAGGTGGTGCATGACGGGGCGGCTTCAGAGCAGGGCGGACACAGTGCAGCACTGTCTAACTCTGGCCGCCGCCAACTGACGACAATCCGAGTGCTTGCGGAAACGGAAGAGAAGGAGGAGACGGACATGGATATAGAGGATGCACCAGTCAAGACCCACTCTTTCATGTTCTCTGTCCACGGCACTCTCTTGCAGGCGCTTTTCCTTCTGGCCGAAATGCACGGACTGCCCCGGATAGCAAAGCTTGATATCTTAAGCAACCCTCCTCTGCCGCAACCAGAGCCCCCTTCTGACTCTTCTCTATTGAACGCTGTCCTGTATCAGATGCGCCCTGAAGCTGACTGCCAGGTCTGCTATGCCATCTTCCTCGACCCCGTGATGACGCCATGCGGCCACACGTTCTGCACTGTCTGCCTGCATCGTGTGCTAGACCATACCCCACATTGTCCCGTCTGTCGCCGGAGTGTATCAATTTCCCCGCTTCTATCATCAGTAAACAAGCCAGTAAACCGCTCTCTGGCGCAAATACTAGAAACATTCTGGCCAGAATGCGTAGCTTCGCGGCGCCATGCAGCCATTCAGGAAGGCTGGACATCAAGTGCGATCCTCGATTCTGATTCAGCGTCTTCGCTTGCTGCCGAGCGGGTACCCATATTCCCCTGCTCTTTGGCATTTCCTGGCATCCCGTTCTTTCTTCACATATTCGAGCCGCGCTATCGGCTGATGGTCCGTCGGTGCATGGAGGGCAGCCGCATCTTTGGGATGGTGCTCGCGCGTTGGATGGCTGGAGATGGCGTGACTGGCGGGTCCGGGAGCGAAGAGTTTGCGGCCTACGGTACGCTGTTGCGCATTTCCAAGGTCAGTTACTTTCCTGATGGCCGCAGTATGATTGAGACCGTAGGCCAGGGTCGCTTCAAGATCCGTAGCTACACCTGGGAGGACGGCATTGTTATGGGGACTATCGAGCGGCTGCACGACATGGGAATCGCCGAGGAAGAAGCCCATGAAGCCGCCGATCTTAGCGCTGCATCTGCCCAGCACTACACCGTACCACGCTTTGCCGACTACTTCCCGGCGGTACCCGATGCCTGGCCGCCCGCCTCTTTCCGCCGCCGCAGTCTGTCACGTGCCGCATCGGCACTCGAAACTATTTTATCGCGCAACACCTCGGACTCGCCGCTAGCCCTGACTGATCCGTTCTCCGACTTGCCGCCGCCGACAGGAGCCCAGCCACGGCCCAGTATTAGTGCCATGTCAACCGCCGAACTGCTGGATTTTGCACGTGCATGTGCTGCGCACCTGAGCGCATCATCGAGCAGGTTGGAAGACACATTTGGTCCGGCGCCAGCAGACGCAGCGCTTTTTGCCTGGTGGTTTGCAGCAGCCATGCCAATGTCGGAAGACAAGAAGTATGCCCTGCTCAAATCGACAAGTGTACGTGACCGCCTGAAAATGTGCTGCATGTGGGCGCTTGAGTGGGAAGGAGCCCGCTGGTCTGTACCTCGTTGTGTGATCATGTGATGTGGTGTGTTGTGAGTAGATTTGATATTATTCTAGGGCTAGGGTAAAAGAAAACTGGGATTTTGGGGGACTAAAGTCGGGAAACTGCCTCATTGGAAGCTGGCAAGAACTGACTATTCACGTGAGCACTGACGGTATGTTTGTGTATTTGTGTCTCTGAATTTGTTTGTGTGGGCCAAGGATAAAACGCATGGGGAGACAAATAGGTAATGAAGCGTGGCTTCTGGTGATCTCTTGATTATAGCATACACAGGATTATAGTACAGATAGGGTTGGGTTGCTACAAGCTGAAGCCAGCTGTAATCTATGCTTGGTGGTGGTATTACACGATGGCTCCCCGCCATCCTCGGTTCTTCCTCTACTTTCCACATCCGCCATCCTCCGCCGTGCATCTAATGACGGCTGAGATCTCTTGATCTCGGATACACATTTCGGTCTTGGTCACGCTCCCGCTGCTCCCGATGGATGAGGCTTCCGTCACGTGGCACTGAGCGCTTAGGGTTTTTAAGGAACCAGTGCTCACGGCGTTGCTGTTTCTTGAGCGAGCGGGACTTTTCGATGTCCGCGAACTCCTTCCACTCGACCCAGCCGTTGCCTGTACCAAAGTTGATATTGTCAAACTCGGTCAGGTATCGTGCCAAATTGCTCTTCACCATCTCTATTAAGACTAGACTTTCGTCGCGCAGCATGCCGTCAGCAACCAGGTTGTCAATAGTGCCAATGAGTCTGCGTGCAAGCAGACTGGATGACACGATGCCGCGCTTGAGGTTGAGTGGTAGCTCGCGAGTAGGGGCTGCATTTCTGTCCGCCGGGCCCGCCGCAGAATCTTCATGGTGGGAGTATGTGATTCGCTGGCTGCGTTTTATGAGGTCCAACTGACTTTCGCGGAATGAGTCTGCAGCCTTTGCTATGGCCTTCTCAATGGTGTTGCTGATTTTCGTATGGACCTTGAGAGCTACGCGTTTGCGTATAATGTGGGCCCGGTAGTACCGCTCGATTAGCTCGACATAGACACTCATGCATGTCGGAGGCGGCGTGATCATCTCTTTGACCATGATGTCTATCACGAGGCCAGCATTGGGCAGAGACGAAAGGTTATCTTTGTCCTCGAGACAGCCCAGCATGGAGGTAACAATGTCGTGGGCACGCAGACCTGGCATGACCTCCAGCGTCTTGACAATATTACCCGAGTTATGGCCACGGCGTTGTGCATTGAGAAACACGCGCCAGTTTTCGTCATCTGGCTCGATCTTGTGCTGCAGTGAGGATGTCAGGAATTGCCAGTAGCGATTGGCCGAAGCAGTGCGGCGTTGAGTTCCAAGCAATCGCATCAGCATGGACAGTGTGTTGTTTCCAGGAGTAGCTAGATTTCCACCTTTCTTTGAGAGTGGCATCCGGAACTCAGCTATGTTCTGGCGTTTCAATAGCTCGTGTTTAGACATATCATGTTCTTCAATAGAGGCCTCGTCTGAATGTGTTTCAGTAGTGGCTTCAAGCTTCGTGCCTTTTTCTGCGGCAATCTTTTCGGCCTGGGCAACAAGCTTCTGGTGTGCATCAATGGCCTCGGATGAGACAGGCTTGCCGTAGGCCTTGATCTCAGCCCTCATGATGCGTTTGTTGATGCGTTCCCCTTTGCGTATGGCCTGGTCTAGCCGCTTCTTGAGGCGGTTTGATAGGATATCCTCAGTTATTTGTGTTGGCTGCTCTGGTAGCATCGATTCAGGAATGCCTTGGCTGAGGTCTTTGTGCCCAATGAACTCTTCGTTTTGCTCTAGAGCAATCTCCGCAGCGTCTGTGACTGTGGTGGTAGTCTCAGACGCCATTACAGTGGGGTCAGGAGCTGTTTCCTCAGCCACAGCCTCAGCATCAGAGATATCTGTGGCTTGTGCACAAGGTTCGGTTGTAGTGTCCGTGGCGGTTTCCGTTATAGTTTCAAGCCTAGTCTCAGTGATAATAGCCTTAACCGATTCTTCTGAAGTTGCAGCTTCAATTTGTGCATCATTGCCAATAGGGTCTTTGCCGACATCAAGCTGCGTTGCTGTATCTAAGCCGTGGTCGTCATCCTCCAGCTCAAACTCTTCATTGTTCTCATGAGCCTGTGGATATTTAGCCTCGATAGCCTTACCCAGTTTCTCAAGCTCGTCAGGACCACCGAGGGCGTGGCTAACTTCGCGCTGCTCCACAGGTTCCGAAGATTGTAGCCTTTGTAGAATGCCATAGTTGACGCGCTGCATCATGATAAGGTCAATGTCCCTAACCATGACAGGGATTCCCATTGTTTGTTCTAAAAGCAGCAACACCTGGATCTGGATGCCCCAGGGGCCCATCATGATTAGCCGGCCGAAGGCACAGACTAGCTTCTCCGTCATTTCAATCCGACCCTTGACCCAGTCCTCAACCACTCGTTCCCATAGAGACTTGGCCTTTTTTATCATAGGCATCACATGGTCTCGTAGGTACTCCTCAGGAGTGTCCTGCGAAGTAGCAGCCATTTTGGGGCCTTCTTCGAGATAGTTGCGCATAGCGTTGAACATGATGGCAAAGGTGATGGAATCTGGTTGGCGAAGGCCTTTGTCAGCAGTGGCGGCGACGGCATAGAGGGATTCGAGATCGCGGCCACGCGCACACACTTCAAGCACAGCATTGAGGTGGATCGTATTGGGCGGATTTCGCTTGTCGTTAAGCATGGCGAGGTAGATTCGCACAGCCTCACGGATGGCGCGTGAAGTGTGTGTAGACTTGGCAAGACTGCTGAAAATAATGGTGTAGGTCTTTGCAGAGGGATGTTGCTTCCGTTTTTTCATCTACGGCTGTTAGTACGGCTCTTCATGGGATTGCGAAAGAAGTGAGTTTTGGTACAAGATAGGAGAAAAAGAATAGGCGCATTGCATTGCAGGTTACATGATTTACAGTGAATAGTGTTTGCTTACCTCGTTGAACAGCTTGATACCATGTTGGAGAGTATCGCCTTCCAGGTAGTAACCAATTAAGTAGCCCCACGGGACCACGGTGTCCATGTTCTTGCTTGCCACTCGGGTCATTCCCAAGGCAGTCTCCAAATCGCCCCTCTTGATCAGACGATCGATTTCAGCGGACAGATGAAAAGGATCTTTGTAATACATGACACGGGTTTTCCACGTCCGGGTTTGTTCGGCCGTAGCTTCCTGCGGGCTTCGAGGGCGGGGCTTGGCTGGCAGAGCTAGGGTGCGGGGTATAACCATGGTCTTCTCGGGCATGACCCATGATGGCTGACGAGTCTCGCGATCAAACTCAACGCTGCGGGAGATTTCATATTTGATTTTTTCAGATTCGGATATATCCACTGAGGGGGGAGAAGAAGAGGTGATTGTTGGTGATTGCGACTCGGGCTGCAGTGATGAGGCTGAAGACGAGCTTGAAAATGGCCGACTCTGTTGGTATGGCTGATGGATATTTAGTTGGCGCATGCGCTCTTGGACTAGAAGATGGTGTAGATGAGAGGCTGCCGATTGAGGTGAGAGACCCCGGAGGGTGGCCACGGAGACGGCAGACTTGGGGGTCGAACATGGGAAGATGGTCCCTGATGGGCGGAGAGAAGCCTCGGAAAGAGCACGAAGGGATGATCTACAGACCATCTTAACTGGAATATCGGATGTGAAGAGACAAAAAGAAAAGGAAGGAAGCTTCCTAGCTTAGAACCAGTAGACGTAAAATATATTCAAATCAAATTCCTAGCTTGGAAGGCAATGAATGCTATCTTGCAGACTGTGGCAGGTGAAAAATTGGCTTATCTTATCGCACCTTGGTGGGATACAACAGGTGGGGCCGAAAGTGGGGCCGAAACATTGGAGTATAGCCACGCAACATGAGAGCTAGCCACAAAGTGTGGCGTTGATCAGCGCGCTCTGGGGCAGGGACGCGAGACATGCACTTTACACGTACACGTACACGTACACGTACACGATAACCAGGGCGACGAGCCAAATTTGTGGGGATAGTTTCTGCTTGCTTGTGATAAGACGAAGAAGCTTTTTTGTTGACTAAGTTGCCCTCTCAAGTCTTGTTGGCCTAGCCCTGGATTGAGGGGCTTGTTTACTGTCTGCTTGTCCCGCCGAACTCGTATCCTGATAGTTTTCGAACAACAAACGCTTTGTTCTTTCCTCTCTTCCGCTTACCGCGAGATGACAGACACGCAGCAAACCCATACATACACATACGCACGCACGCACACACGCACACACACACACACGCACACACACGCACACACACACACACACACAGTCGCTTCGTACCATGTCCTCCGCTGCTGCCCGCAGAGCAAAGCTAGAGCAGCTTCGAGCTTCCAGAGCTGCTGGAAAAAAAATCGCTCTCGATGTCGGCGAGGTCGATTCCTTCTACGAGGAGGTTGACGAAACCCAGTACAAGCAGATTGTGCGTGACCGCCTTAACCAAGACGACTTTGTAGTGGATGATAATGGCGAGGGCTATGCCGATGATGGCAGAGAGGAATGGGATAGAGAGCAGCCGCCCTATGACTATTCGGATGACGACGAAGCACTAGAGAGAGGCCGGCCAAAGATTTGTAAGTGAACTATGAGAGTAGCTTGTGTTGGAGAGACTCCAAGGCTAACAAGAACTACAGCAAAAAAGAAAAAGGCCGACGAACAGGCCAAGAGAGATGCCAATGACCGTGATATCACAAACTTCTTCAGCAAAGGCGCCGTATCACGACCCAAGACCAAGGTAAGCTCGAGTCCGAGCCCAAGCTCAAGCCGGCTTCATTGCTCCCTTAGCCCTCCCTCCCCCCCCCACTAACGCCATGCAGACAGTCAAGACAAAGGACGACGATGACTTCATGGGTAGCCTGCTAAGTGCAATCGACACTCCCATCCCAGCCCCCATGTCCTCTCCTCGCCACAAGAAGCGCGAGCGGTCCCCCACTACAGAGCTCCGCAAAGTTCGAGTACAGTCTCCACCAACTCTCATGGATCTTGACACCCAGCCCACAATCAAGCGCACCAAAATAACCGACGAGAGAGCAATCTCCATGTCCTCGCCACCTCTCCTACCCATGCCAACACCCCACAAACTTGGCCATGATTCTGACGATGACTACAATGACCTGCCGGATATCTCTGATGATTTTGGCATTGTCAGCGACCAGATTGCAGCTCCTTCTTCCCCGACCGCCAAAGTTGCCTTGCGCAAACAAATAAAACAGGAAGCCAATAGTGATGATGACGGCGATTTGCTGGAAGTATCTCACGCTGGGACTATCAAGGCTCAGAGTGTCAATCTTTCTAGCACCAAACCAGCACCCCCCCGGCCGATTATGAAGCCTATCCTCAAGCCCACGCCATCTATCGCTCCCGACCCTCCCAAACTATTCAGTTCATCCCCAGTCAAGGCAGACACCGCCTACGTCGATGCTTCGGCTTGGAACAACCTCATGTCCAAATTAGATGTTGAAAGCTCCACTGCCCCCGATCCACACGTTGTCGGCAAAGTTGACCCCAGTGACGTGCAATTGGAGGACGGCAGCATCAACTTCTTCTGGACGGACTATATTGAACTTAGTGGTGCTCTGCACCTATTTGGCAAGGTCTTCAACCAGAAGACCAAGCAGCACGTTAGTTGCTACATCAAACTCCAGGGTATTATGCGTATGCTCTTTTTCTTACCGCGTAAGACGCGGATGGTCGAGGGACGCGAGACAGACGAGGAGGTTGGCCACCAGGATGTGTACCAGGAAATTGACAGCCAAATGACCCGGATGGGCGTCGATATGTTCAAGACCAAGTTGTGCAAACGCAAATATGCATTTGAGCTGGAGGGAATTCCGCCTGAGGCCGACTACTTCAAGGTGCTTTATCCCTACACCAAGCCTGCGATAGATGCCAACCTCAAGGGCCAGACCTTTTCACACATCTTTGGCACCAACACCGCCATGTTTGAGCAGTTTGTGCTTCTCAAAAACATAATGGGGCCATGCTGGCTTAAGATCAAGGATGCTAACTTCACTGCCCTTAAAAACGCATCACACTGCAAGCTAGAGGTGCTTGTCGAAAATCCGGATCTAGTCTCGGTCATGAGCGATCGTGACGCCCCTGAGGAGCCCCCGCTGACGATGATGTCTCTGGCCCTACGAACAATGTTCAATGCCCGCGACAATAAGCAGGAGATTCTAGCTATTAGTTTCAGAGTGTACGAGAATGTGTCACTCACTGATCCCACACCTGCCCAGAAGCTTCGTTCCCAGACGTTTACACTCGTGCGTCCTGCTATTGGCCAGCCCCTGCCTATGGGCTTCGAGGCGGCTGCTAAAATGAGAAACAAAGGCCTGGTTAAGCCTATGCGCCAGGAAAACGAGATGCTCTCTTTTTTCCTTGCCAAACTTGAACTCATTGACCCTGATGTGATCCTAGGCCACCAGCTTGAGGGCGTCGACTTTAGTATTCTCCTGAATAGGCTCCACGAAAAAAAGACACCCATGTGGTCACGCATAGGAAGACTACGTCGTGCACAGTGGCCACCAGCCCTTTCGCGCACAGGCGGAAATGTGTTTGCTGAGCGGCAGTTGCTGTGTGGTCGCCTATTGTGCGATCTTGCTAATGACGCGGGAAAGTCTGTCATGACCAAGTGCCAGAGCTGGAGCCTATCAGAAATGTGCAGCTTGTATCTGTCCAGCTCCAGCCATGTCGACAAGCGTCTTGAGCTGGACAACGAGGAGGCCTTGGCTACATGGGCCATGCGTGACAAAAGGGGCCTGATGAACTATTTGGCTCATCTTGAGGCCGATACCTATTACATTGCCGCGCTAGCCATCCAAGTACAAATGCTGCCCCTGACCAAGGTGCTGACTAACTTGGCTGGCAATAGCTGGGCGCGTACTCTAACCGGTACCCGTGCAGAGCGCAATGAGTATATTTTACTACACGAGTTCCACCGCAAAAAGTACATTTGTCCCGACAAGCAAACCTTCAAAGGCCCGCCTAGCAAAGTTGAAGACGAAATCAAGGAGGAAGAGGGTGCCGCTAGCAAGAAAAAGGACAAATACAAGGGCGGTCTAGTGTTTGAGCCTGAAAAGGGCCTGTATGACCGCTACGTGCTAGTCATGGACTTCAACTCTCTATACCCATCCATCATTCAGGAGTTCAACATTTGCTTCACCACTGTTGATCGCTTCGCTGTGCTAGAGGACGAGGACTCAGTACCTGAGGTTCCCAAGAACGCCGACCAAGGCGTGCTTCCCCGGCTAATTGCTACGCTAGTCCAGCGTCGTCGCGAGGTCAAGAAGTATATGAAGAACAAGGACGCAACGCCTGAGCAGCTGGCTACCTGGGAAATCAGGCAGCTGGCCTTGAAGCTGACGGCTAATTCTATGTACGGCTGTTTAGGATACACTAAATCACGCTTCTACGCCAGGCCTCTAGCCATGCTAACCACGCACATGGGTCGGGAGATTCTTATGAGCACCAAGGCCCTAGCCGAGACTCACCAGCTACAAGTCATCTACGGCGACACTGACTCTGTCATGATCAATGCTAACGTGGACAATGCTGCCGATGCCATCAAAGTCGGCGAGGCGTTCAAACGAGCTGTCAACGAAAGATACCGGCTGCTAGAAATCGATATAGACAATATCTTCCGACGCATCCTGCTACAGGCAAAAAAGAAATACGCTGCCATCAACCTGATTCAAAAGGACGGAAAGTGGGTTGAGAAGATGGAGGTTAAGGGTCTAGACATGAAGCGCCGCGAGTATTGTGCGCTGTCTAAAGAAATTTCGACGCGCATCCTAGACAACATCCTGAGCGGATACGAAGCCGAGGTAGCTATTGAGCGCATCCATGAGTATTTGCGAGACACGGCTGCCAAGATGAGAGCTGGAGAGATCCCTACTCAAAAGTACATCATTTACACCCAACTTGGAAAGGGTCCCAAGGAATATCCCAACGGTGACTCCATGCCCCAGGTGCAAGTGGCGCTACGCGACATTGCCCGTGGCAAGATAGTGAGACGGCTAGATGTCGTATCATATATCATCACGGGCGATGGGTCCTCTTCAGATCCTCCGGCCAAGCGTGCCTACTCGTCGGCTGACGTCCTCAAACCTGACTCGGGCTTGACGCCGGATATTGAGTGGTATATGGGCAAACAGATTTTCCCGCCCGTAGAGCGTCTATGTGCAAACATTCGTGGTACTTCGACGTCGCAGCTAGCTGAGCAGCTGGGCCTGGACATCAAACGATACGCAGGCACGAATGCCTCCTCCTTTGGTGGTGGAGGACTAGACCTGGAAGTCCATCCTCTGGAAAGTCAAATCCCCGACTCGACACGCTTTGCCGACTGCACACGGTTAAGTTTGCAATGCCGCATATGCAAGACGAAGAATACGTTTGAGGGTATTGCCGGCTCTTTGCAGCTGCTATCCCCTGCTGGTATTACCTGCGGCAAATGCAGCAGTGTGTTCAGTACGCTGAGTGTCGTTGCCCAACTTGAGGCCCAGTTACGTGCGGCGACCGCACGCTACTACGAGGCTTGGCTCATTTGCAGCGATGCCCAGTGTGCCAACCGCACGCGTCAAATGAGCGTTTACGGCACTCGCTGCCTTGGTCCTCGCGGATTAGCACGCGACTGCCGCGGTGTGATGCGCTATGAAATCAGTGAGAAAGCTATTTACACGCAGCTTGTCTACTTTGCGAGCCTATTTGACGTTGACCACGCGCGAAAGGCAGCTGATGCACCGGGTACAGCTTCTACCAGAACAGATTCAGGCACTGTCGCGGATGGCCATGGGTCGATGAGCGATGTGCAGCGCGAGCAGATCCGCGCGCTTGTCGAGCAAAATCGCGTCCGCTTCACCACTGTACGTGGTGTGTGCGACAAGTACCTCGAGAAGTGTGGACGTGGCTGGGTGGCTATGGACTCTATATTCATGCGTTTAGGCCTACTCAAACCAACCACAAGCTAAGGACATATACACGAAGCGAGAAGCGGTCTCATCAAGACGACGAGAGGGAGAGAGGAGGCCGGAGTCAAATGGCGTTTTATAGGGGGTTGTCAGGCTGTTGCCGCCCCATCTTCTACATTGTTGTTATATATTTGATATTCCTTAGGCCTTCAGTGAACAAGGTGCCGTAGTGTCGTCTGTCTACGGAATATAGTGACAACCTTTGCCCTGCTAGGGCGTAGAGCGTGGGATTGCATTGCCTGTATAATTGCTAGGAGGTACGATATGATACGATGCAGGACCACAGACTGAAGAAGGGCGGATGTAGAAAGCCGGGACTGGCGATCAGTCGCTCAATCACATGAGCCCGCCAGTCGTGAGTTTGTAACGACAGCACATTAAACATTGATCCTAGGGGCGACAGACGACTGACAGACAGACAGACGGCATGGCACACAGTTCTGCACACACGGCAATGAAGGCACAGAAGTAAAGATCGAACGAATCAAGTAAAATAAGAGAAAAACAAAGAGACTCGGACAACAAAAAGAAAAGCAGCAAAAGAAAACCCAGACCGAATGCACAAACTAGAAGGAAAACAATAAAAAAGAGACAAGTTAAATACAGAAAAAAGAAGAGATAAAAACCCCGTGTAAAAAAGCAACAAAGAACAAGCACAATAAGGGAGGTAGAAAAACAAAATAAAAAGACAACAGAATGAAGGCGAGAGAAAAAAATAAAAGAAAACCCAACACCGCCCATCTAACATCAAATTGCTTTTGTCGTTGTCGAAGGTGAGAACAAGAGAAGGAGAAAGGGAAGAGGAAAATAGTGAAGAAAGGGAAGGGAGGAAAAGAAGATGGAAAATAGAACAGAAAAACAAAAGAAGAGAAGAACCAGAATCAAAACCAAGATCAAAAAGGGAATTGAGGAATAGACAAGACCTTCAGTCTTCAGTACTCCTCGGGCGAGCGCAAAGAATATGATACTCCTCGCTCTCTCTTACCCCCCCCCCCCCTTTCCTATTTTTTCCTCTCCCCCTTTCTTCAAAAAGAAAAAGAAGCCTGTAAGAAAATCCCTATATCCATGGACCTGCGTCCCTCCGTATTCTGTCTCTTGTTTTTAACAAGAATTCTTTTCTTTCTCTTCTTCACTCCTCCTTTTTGTCACCCGTGTCAGGCGTGGCTTTTGCCAGTGCCGGAGAGGCGGCAGCCGACGGCGGCGAGCCGGGATGGTTCTCGAGGTTTGCCAGGATGTCAAACGAGTTGACACTAATGGGGGCTGACGTTCCTGTACGCGACGAGGATGCTGAGTCCTCGTTACCACGGCTTATCATCGCTATCGGGGCCAGTCGGGTACGGCCCGAGTTGCTGCGTGAAGAGCTCAGCATGTTTGGTGGCGGACCCAGTGTCATGCTATGGCCACTCGACCGCGCCGCTGCACCACGCAGACGCTTAAGGTCATCCTTGCCAATCTGGTTGCTATTGGCGTGACCACCGTGGCCGTTGCTGTACGACCGTGCATCACCGTGGCCCATAGACATGCGTCCATGACCGTGACCACTACCACGAGTCATCTTGGCAGCTTCGGCAGCCTTAGCGGCCGCCGCAGCCTCGGCCTCCAGACGAACTTCATCCAGAGTCTTGGGGCCCTTGTTAACCTCCTTGTTCTTCCAGCCCGATTTCCGCAGATCGACAACGTCCATGAGCATGAATCTCAAACGGCTGTTCAACCCAGGGTAGTCGATCATGTTCTGGATGCGGTCAAAGTACGCACTCATAAGCGTCAGGTTCCGCTCAGGGGGGTTTGAGTTACGGCTGTTGGCCAGCACGCCACCAATCGTAGTCAGCAGCTTGCACAGCGACTCGACAACGTGCTCGTCAGGCTCGCCAGTAAAGTCCACCAGGTTGTGGATACAAACGTGCATGATACGGTCAGTAAGCATGCCCAGCTTGTACACCTCACCAATAAACTGCACTAGACCCAGACCCCGACGTTTGGCAGCAGCAGCAGCGTAGTACTCATCAGACAGTAGAACGGCTTCGCCAGCTTTGCCATCCTCAATCTGTGGCATGTTGACCTTCCAGCCACGCTCGAACTCCTCCTGGCAGCGGTTCAGCAAGTACTTGCGGAACAGGGCGCCACCACAGACAACCTTCCCGTTTTTGTCCTTGACATTGTCATCCTTGATTTCGTTGCTAGTGCTTTCCAGCATTCGCTGGCAGAACTTGGCGTACATCGAAGCCCAGTGAGACTCGTCAGTGGCCTTCTCGAAAGTAAGCTGAATGACCTGGCGTAGAGTGCGGCCATCATTCTCATCTTTAGACTGCGCAGCAATAACCAAGATTTGATCCGAAATACGATCAAAGTTCTCGGGAGTCATCTTGTTCAAAGCAGCCTTGACTTTCCGCTGCACCATGGCAGGCTCCATGGGGCCATTGCCGGAAGTGCCAGGGCCAGCGGTGCTAGAGTTAGCAGTCTTCTGGCTAATGCTAGTGGGCTTCCAGCCGCCCTCTGAAACTACAATAGGCTTGATTTCGATACCAGCAGTTAGCGGCATCTGAGCAGCCTGTTTGTCGACCTTGGGTGGGCGGTTGCTATTGTTACGGCCACCGCGGCTGCTGCCGACACGAGGAGAGTTGGGAATGTTGTTACCGCTCATGTTGCGGTTAGAGCCAAAGCCGGCACCACGGCCGAATTGACCAATGGGATTGGTACCTGCACGAGGCAAAATGCCGTTAGGGCCACTCATGCGACCGCTGCCAAAGCCGCCTCCGATAGGAGCACCAATGGGGTTAGGAGTACCCTTGGAAGAGCCAGTGCGGGGGGTTGAGCTCCGAGCCGAGCCACCCCGGTTGTGCTCTTCGCCGATGAGAGTCTTAACTTGCGATTGGAACTCAGTCGATGGCTGCTCAGTGAACACCGACTTGAACTGAAGAAGGAAGGCAGAGTCGTACTGGAACGTCTTGCCCTTCTTAGAGACAGCCGAGTTCAGCGCAGGGTTAGGGGACATAATACCACTGGGATAAAGCTCAGAGTTCATCACGGTCAGGAAACGAGCCGATTTGAGGGACTGTAGAGCGGCGCTAGGTTGGGCAGGCTCAACCACCTTGTTGGAGTACGGTCCAAGATCGAGAGCAGCAGGCTTGCGGGATTTGTTATCGCCACGCACAGCACTAGCTAGGCCCTCAATCTTGGGCACGTTGGAGTTAAGGCTCATAGAAGCAATCTTATCAAGGGAAGCCACAGGCTTGGCCGCAGGCTTAGGCTGGGACATGTCCTTGCCACTGCGAGCCATAGCCATGAGCTCGGCAAAAGACTTATCAGGACCGCCTTGCTGTTCACGGCGCCGTCTTTCATTCTCTTTTTCTTCCTCAAGGCGCTCCATCTCGCGTTCCTGCTCACGCAGCTTGCGGTCCTGCTCCTCGGCGCTCATAGGCGGATTGGCACTTTTCTTGGCGGCAGCAGCTTTCTTTTCCAGGAGCTTGCGATTGAATTCAGCCTCACGCTCAGCCTCGAGACGCTCAGCTTCCTCCATTTCACGAATCATACGCTCCATTTCGTCTTCTTCGGTGGGGGCAGCTGCAGCAGCAGCAGCAGGAGCGTCAGCCTTAGCCTTGGCCTCTTCAGCCTTAGCCTTTTCTTCAGCCTCTTTCTCGGCGTTTTCTTTAGCCTCCTTCTCGGCCTTCTCCTTAGCCTCCTTCTCGGCCTTTTCATTGGCTTCCTTCTCGGCCTTCTCTTTAGCTTCCTTTTCGGCCTTCTCAGCGGCCTCCTTCTCAGCCTTGGCCGTGGCGTCGTCCTTGGCAGGGGCTTCAGTAGCACCACGGCTGGTGAACTGGGCAATTTTGAGGCGAAGTTCCTCCTGAACCTCCTCGCGGCTCTTAGTCGTGTTAGTCAGAGCACCAGCTCTAGACGGTGTCGAGGAGACAACAGAGGGAGCTTTGTTAGGGGGGGTGGGGGCTGGGGAAGCCGGGGCCTTTACCGTAGAAAGGTCAACAGCCTCGCCCTGTGGTGTTGTAATGCGAATTGCAGCACTTCTAGCCGGGCGAACGAAGGCGGGTTTGGCACCAGGAGTAGTGGGGCCACCAGAGCCAACGATAGGCGGGAATGTAGGAGTAGC
The DNA here is from genome assembly GCA_003449175.1 of Ceratocystis smalleyi. NCBI lineage: Eukaryota > Fungi > Ascomycota > Sordariomycetes > Microascales > Ceratocystidaceae > Ceratocystis > Ceratocystis smalleyi. The sequence continues at coordinate 33,865 of NETT01000028.1, read as the reverse complement.
GGCCGGAACAGGCACCTTTTCGGCCTGCTGAGATCCGGAGCAAGGCATAGGAGTTGCTTGAGCTCCAGGGGTGAAGGTAGGAGCGTTGTAGTTCGGGCCGTTGTAACCAGGGCCACCGGTGGGGGGGACATAAGATGGCATGGTGTAGTTACCGTAGTTCGGGACGCCAACACCGACGTGTTGGGGCATAGGATATTGTCCTGACGGGCCAGGTGAGGGATAACCGTACTGCTGAACATTTTCAGTGGTTAGCTTTGGGCTAGAGACTAAAGGGCTATGCCATGGAGACGACGGTCTTGATGCTTCTTCTTCGTGCTGTGTAGATACCACTGTGACGTCCATATTCAAAGTGACGCTGCTACTAGCAGGAACAAACCCTTCGGCGTGGACATTAAGTCGTTTCTTGTTTTTGAGGGGTTGCAGATGTTTAGCACAGGCTGCATTGGCAACATCAGCATATGTGAGCGGTTTGACAGCGACATGTTTTGCAGGCAGTTTTGCAGGCAGTTTTGCAGGGAAAACAGGGAGGGCAGGTTGCAACTTGTTTGATATCCCTTTTCTATTCCTTTTCACGGCAAATGGCGGCATTTTGGTGGTGGACTTGTTTTTCATGTTGCCGTCGTTTGCGTCGGGTGAAATAGAAAAAAAGGTACGAGAGAAGGACGAAAGATTTCCTTCAATCAGTAGTAGAAAAAAAAGGGAAAAGGGAAAAAAAAAAAACAAGGCGTCTGAGCCAAGCCCAACCCTTTTCGTGGTTTTAGTTTCGTGGTGGTTGCCCCGGAAGCTGGTACTGCTGTACCCTTTTTTCGCTGCCTGTTGAGAGTCTGCCGTAGAAACGCCAATACGACTACCGTATATTCGGCATTGCTATTTTTTGCTACTGCTGCTTGTTGTCACGTCAAAGTTAAAAGCACTCGTTTGCTTCAGTTGCGATGCAGGATAATTCTGAGAACGCCCTAATACAAGTAAGTCCTAAACTAATCCAGACAGCACACTCGTGTTGCACTAGATAGTATCTGGCCGAAACTTCACACGAAGAATCACTTGACTCAAGGTGAGAGTTATCGGATATTGCTGCAGTTAATGAGACGGACAATATGGCATCGACTCATTGGTTGTTTGGCCATTGTTTGTGCTGCTATTACTGCTGTTCTTGAATGCTGTACAGTAGTCATACTGTTTTTCTTTGAGCCTTGAACAAAAGCCCAAAGAAGACCAACTAGGTCATTGTTTCTGTTTGTGCCTGAAGAGGGAAGTAAGAATGTTCAAAAAATAATGATAAAGTGAATTCAGTGAATGAGTGGAGTGATGGTTTATTTACCGGCTGCATACCGCCACCCATAGAAGGCTGGGAGTAGTACTGATGAGGAGGTGTCTGAGCAGGCATCGGCTGAGCGAGAGACGCGGGAGCCATGTTGGGAGTGCTCATAGCACTGTTGGATAGGTGAGGGCTCCGACCAGGTTGGGGCGAGCTAGTAGCATGCATAGGAGGTCGGTTTTGATTAGGACCATGGCTATGAGAGCCGGGCTGGAAAGGCATGCCACCCCGGTTGCCATGACCGGAGTTTCCGCGGTAGTTTCCGGGGGGGTAGCCCATTTGGTTGTTGTGGTGAGATCCATTAAAGGAGCCACTGCCACTGTTGTTGAAACTACGACCACGGCCGTGGTAGCTGTTTCCGCTACGATGCTGGTTTTGCGAGCTCATATCACTTCCAGCTCCCGATTGAGAAGATTCACGGCGACCGTGAGAGCCGGGTTGAGTAGGGACCGGCTGGTTCTGGCGGGTGCGCTAAAGATAGGGGAGGGGAAAAAAAGTTAGTTTGTGGGGATCAAGATAAGGACAGATGCGAAATCTAAAGAGCAAGACAACGCAGCACCACACTTGATGGATGAAATATCTGAAAGGAGGGAAATTTGGGGGGGGGAGGCAAAAAACGAAGGACCAGAAAAAAAGGAGGAAAGGATGGATGGGTGATATGTGCAGGGATGTGACGAGCCATTGTTATGTTTTAAACTTTGTGTACGCAAATATGAAAGAAACAACGAAAAAATTAGTGTCGAGCTTACATCTTCGTTTCCAAGACTTCCAAAGGTCATTCCTGTCTGTACAACAGAGGGCGGGCGGCCACCACTAGAAATGGGGATAGCGCCAGCAATAGGAATGGGCGATGGAGGAGCAGGTGATGAGTGCGAGGGCGGCAGCTGTTGTTGCTGCTGCTGAGAAGCAGAGCCTGAGCCAGTCTGTTTGCTAGGAGTGTTGTGCGACATGACAGGAGAGTCGAAGTTGCCAAACTTGATGGAGCTCTTCTGCGAATGGCTGTTAGAGCTGGCAGGTTTCACGTTTCCGGGATACGCGGCCGAGGATGAGGAGCCATTGGCACCGATAGTGACAGAATTTTTGCGAGAGTGTTCACCCGAAGTAAAGGAGCCGTTCAGACCCTGAACAGTAGGGAGGGCAGGGGTGATTGGCAGGCGACCGTTGGCGGAGATGGAAGCCGACTTTGCATGTTGGTGGTGGGCTGTCGACGAGGCAGAAGAGGCAGGGGCGGAGTTGTTGGAGGGAGCCTTCTTCGAAGAACCAGCAGCAGAGGCGTAAGACGGAGCCGAAGGGGCTGCCGAAGTGGATTGCGCCGGGGTCGAAGATTGGGTAGGTGTCGGCGTCATTAAGTTGGTATTTTGGAACAGCGTCAGGTCCGCGAGGGCGACAACTGGCGCTGGAAGAGCTGAACTTGGGTGCGTGAGCGGTTTATTGTTTTAGAGGGAGAGGGACGCCGGCAACGCGCTTGTCGGAAGAACAAAATAGAATCGTGTCGTCGACAGGCAGAGAAGAGGGTGGGGGTGGTCGTCCGTATGGATTTGATAGATCACAAGGTTGACAAATCAAGTTGACAGCCTGCAAAGAGATCGATCGGATCAGGTTCTCGAGATAAAGACGTCGAGACAGCGAGATAGAAACGAGAAGAAATTTGCGGAAAGATGGAACTTTTCGTCGAAAAAACGAGACGATTATGGGACACACAACACTAAAGTCGGGTCGAAATCTCAAAGCAGTAGAAGGGGGAGTGGTGGCGGTGAGATGAGCAGCAACCACAGCAAAGCAAGCTGTTGAAGGGACACCAAAGATGGTAAAAGAGCCGTTTCTAGGAGGGGACGGATGCCGTAGACGTCTGTCTGGTTGTGATATTTATCGGTCCTGATGACAAAGACAGCAGTAGCTGAAGCCTTGTTCAATTCTCTTGAATCTATGGCCTGATAGACAAGAGACCGAGGGGGGGAGGGAGGAGGAGAAGTAAAGTTGAAGAGGAAGAAAGAAAGGGACAAAAAGTGAAATAAAAAAAGAACTACAGAGCCTATAGAAGCCCTGCAAATTATTTTTTTATTTGTTTTTCGGCGGGGGGGGGGGGGGTTTTTAGTTTTAGTTGTGTCTCGACAGGACAGAAATGATGCCAGCGAAAACCACTGACAAGACAACTGAGCCAGATGAAGAAGAGGGGAAAGAAGAGGGGAGAGGAAAAAAAGAAAAGAGGAAAAGAGACAGACACAGAGAGAGGGGAAGAGGAAAATAGGAGAGGTGAAATCTCGGCAAGGCGTAAGCCAGGAATTGAGGTTAGTGGGAGAAGACACTGGACAGCAGGGGACACAGCCCTGTAGAAAGTAGCAGTAATAGCAGCAGTTGAGAGCCAGCCGGGCCAGGGCAAGCAAAAGCAAAAAAAGAAAGAGCAAGAGATCAAAGGCCCACTTTGAAGCAGCAATCGGGCCAATCATCAGACACAAAATTCAGAAAGTCCCCATATTTTCAGCCCACAAAATGGGCAGAAGGGAACGAAAGAAGCAAGAAAAAGTTTTTTTTGGCCTCTTTGATCGGGTACACCACAAGTAGCCTTTTGGCGGATGTCAAAAAAGTGGGCAAGGGAAAGAGATTAAGAAGCAAGGCCTTGCTTACTACCTTTTTCTCTTCCGCATGCACAGCCCAACGGGCTGCCCAACAGCAGAGGACATGGAAGCAGCCCCAGGCCTGAAGGACAAATATAGAGGGGGAGAAACAGAAAGCGGGGGGATAGGAATAGAGAGCACACACACAGATAAAAGAAGAAAAATTGACAGAATAAACTTACAAAATTCAGGGATTTCTTTTCTTTGGTCCCTTATTTTTCTATCTGTTTCCTCTCTGACCTTTTAGTCTTTTGTTCTCTTCTTTTTTTCAAGCGGCTGCGTGCAGACCGGCTTTTCTTTTCTTTATATCGGGGAAGGGAGGGGAAAAAGTGCTGGGAAATCTAGCTTCAATCAAGAAGAGAAATTCCGTCGACAATCTGACGAGCGGCCACGAAAAAGACGGGCACGAAAAAGAGCGAGTTTCCAAGGGTCGAAAGAAAATATATTCCAATTTCCTGGGGAGAAAAGGAAAGAAAGAAGGGAGAAAGAAGAAGAGAGAGGAGAGGGAAAAGATCCAGGATTAAGAGCAGCAGAAAAAAAAAAGAATTAAAAAAGAGGATCCCGCAAAATGGACATACAAAGAAGGATTAAACCCGTGAGAAAATCTGATAATGGAAAATCTTTCTCGTTGGCTGTCTCCTCCAAAAGATAACAGCATGCACAAGAGAAGAAAGAAGGGAGGAATGCCAGCGTCCTCAGCAAACGCAAAGGAGCCTCTCCATCCTTCCTGCTCACACCCCCTTTAGTCGTCTGGTCCAACTTGCTGTTGGATGTCGTTGGGCTAGGCCTCGTTCGCCTGAGCCTGGCCAAGGCTACATCGAGGTTGAGCCTCGGACTGCCAGCAGCAAACATGGGGGCTACTGTGCGCGTGGGACTAGCGATGTTCTGAACAACGCCAGGCCGCTGGCTGCAGGCTGCAGGCTGCAACCAGAAGGCCCCCCCTGTTGGATACTATATCGCCAGTCATAACACTATCATAGTAGTAGAGTTCTTTTTCCACGCAACCCTAATATCAATTTCGTCTGGGCTAACCCTATCTACACCACTCTTCAGCTTTCGTCGTCCTCTTGCTCTCCGTTCCCTGCCTCCACCGCAGTCACATCTCCCGGCCTGGCTTCAGCCGCCACGCCATCCCCTCCTTCAAGCTCCTTCATTTTTGTCTGCGTCATCTCATACACATACAATCCCAGATGCTCTACACCCTCTGAAGTGAACTCGCCTGGCACACTGACCCCTACTGCCTCGTCTCCGACTAGCCGCTGTGACGGCCACAGCTCGCCCGTAACTAGCGTCAGTTTGTCTGGGCGGCCACCGGCAAAAAAGCGTGATAAGGCTGGCCGGAGTTCAACACAGCTCTCAAACACTGCACGGCGGCCCAAAACATAGAGCCCTAGACGTGCACGTGACAGCCCCACTGTCAGTCGGCGTAGGTCGCGTAGATAACCAACACGATGGGTGCGGGTTAGTGAGACAATGACGTAGTCGTTCTGTTCGCCCTGGTATTTGTCGACTGTAGCCACCGCACGCGGCATTCCAAAAATACGGTTGCGGGCACACCGGTGCTGAAGCACATCACGAATAAGTGCTCGTTGGCCGGCGTATGTTGTTAAAATCGAGATCTTGGAGGCCGGGTAGCCGAGTAATCGCATGTACTGGTAGATAGCGACGGCATACTCGGCCTCGCCTAGGTTTTGCACAAAATGCGGCGTTGGCTCGACTTCACCCTTGCCTTTGTAGTCGGGCACGTCGATGAACTGGAAGTCGTAGCGGAAGCCGGCATTGGCTGTAAGAAACTCGCGACTGGTCTGGACCAGCGGCAGATCTAGCAACTGCCGGTATCGCCAGCGGTAAAGATCGGCAATGGATGGGCGTGCACGACCTTGCTGGTCAAGTGTGATAGTGGGCACATCGAGGCGGACAAGCCGGGAGAAGAGTGACTGCTCGAGATTGGCATAGGTCCGGAAGGCCATGTTCTGTATAATAGGCGAGTTTTGCAAGTGATCACCACATAAAACGATTCGCTGTAACATAGAGCTTTGGGGCATGGCCTCTGATGAAGTAGCGGCCCCAGAACTTGGTGCTGTCATGGGCTTCTGCAGCGCAAACGGGATAAAAGTTTCAATCTCAGTGATCTGAGCTGCTTCCTCAAACACTACATTGTCATACTTGAAACCTAATGCCGCGATCTCTTGCCGCCTCATGGCCGCATGTGTCGATGTCATAGCCACAATGCGCGCCTCATTGGTGAGTAGGTAGTTGGCTTTTTCCTTGTCGCGACGTAGAATTTCAAACGGCAGAATATCGGCTAGCTCAGAGAACACACGCTCAATGTGGCGGTAGCACGCCTCAGCTGTCTCAACTACCGCGTCACGCGTGGCTTCGGCGGCAAAAAGCGGCTGAGGCGCGTCGGCAAAGAAGTCATGGAAGGGGAAGGCGGCTGCGATATCGACTGCTGATGTCTCGCTGTTGTTACAGACAGCGCGGAACTTGGCCCATGCCGGCTGCACATACACCATATTGAAATACCCAGCGGTCTCCGCAGAGTTGCCGTGTGCACCAGGGGCGCCCAGACACGCAGCTAGCTTGCTGACCTCAAGTAGATAGCCATCACGGTTCTGCAAAAAGGACTCAACACGGCCATACTTGCTAAAGTTGGCATCCATCTCTAGCTCGTCCTCGCCGTGGCCCAGACGTAAAAGATGGCGATTGTCGATGTTGAGTGCGGCAATTTTGGCAAACAATTGGTTAAGTGCCTGGTTGCCGTGTGTGATCAGGAGTGTTTTTTGCTTGGGGAAGTTGTGGTAAATGTTGCTAATAATCTGCGTGATTACGTCTGTTTTTCCTGTTCCTGGTGGCCCGACAATGACCGTGAGGCCGGGCTGGGTCCCTGAGGTAATGGCTTCAACTTGTGCTGGCGTAAAGCGGATGATATTTTTCTTGGGCACATCGGACGGATAGGGTCCCATGCTAAGCTCCTGGTATGATGATACCTTTAACGCCTCGATGTCCGCCTTCATAGCCGGCTCGACGTCACGTCGACGCTTTTTGGCTACGGGCTTTCCCGCTGCTGCTGTCGGTTCTATCTGGGGCTTGGGCTGCTCTGTCTCGAGAACATAAGGAGGTCCAAAACTACTTGACTCACTCGCTGCGGGCTGAACCGTTTTTCCAGGTAGACTTTCAATTAAATGCGACCAGTCTAGAAAGGTATCGCGAAAGTCAATTTTGTGAATACGGTTGGGCAAGTGCTTGTAGGATGCCGCAGCCGGATCGCCATAGCCCAGGAAAACCTCGTGTAGCCAAGGTGCTAGGGGCACGTCAGATAATGCTAGTGTCTGTATGGTTTCGAGAATCGATTTGAAGTTATTTTCGCGGCTATGGCGTCGAAGCAGTATGTTAATGCCGGCATAAACATCCCCTTTGCCTTTTTCTGCCCGCTCGCTATCGGCCTTGTATGTGTGTGCGTCCAGCTTCAGCGTCATCTTGCGCTGAGAGCCAAACTGGCCCCGGCCTTTGCCATTGAAATCTCGGAGGTTTCGACCCTTTTCGTCAACAACGCTAAGAATTTCAGCTGTTCGGACTGCGACAACAGAGTCAACAGGAGAGGCTTCCTCCACTTTCTTGGCGCCAGGCCTCGGCAACGACGGTGGCGCCACAGCAAGCAAAAAGACAACATCATCTATCCGCAAGGAGTCCCACTCGCGGCGTGCGCGGTCGTCCATTCTGCGTAGATCAATCGAGATCTCTGCTTTAACAACAGACGGCTTGTTATCGCCTATGGCTGCCGGGGCTACCTCGAGTATTGTAGGCTTGCTAATATGGACGGCCATTTTGGTCGAGCCAGTGAATCGGACATCGCCATTCTTGGATGCCTCAGGCATCAAGCGCCGAAGGGCAGTCTCGATATCAGAGCGAATACCGTAGAAAGCCTCGCAGCGGTATAGGATCAGAGATCGCCAGAGGAAGTCGCCCACCGAGAGATACTGCAGATTTAGTTTGGGCAGCGCCATAGGGCGCGTGCCATCGTATGATTCAGTACGGAGGAGATTACTTCCAAATAGCGCCTGTTCGGTAGGAACAAGAGCCAAGTCTTCGGCGACATCCTTGAATGACTTTTTGCGCTCGTGGAAGCTGAGGAGAATTTCCATGGTTAATCTACGATCAACAACAAGTCCAACAGAGCTGGGATATGATGATCTAATGTCTAATAGAGTAGCTAACTCCACTAGTTCCTCATCCGATAGTTCGGACAAGAGAGGCTCTAAATCACGGCGCTTGTCAATAGAACCGTAGTTAGATAGTGCCAACACCAGAAGCTTGGGTTCGAAATGTTTCAGAGCTGTCCGCTGGAGCCGGCTAAGCACAGCACAGTGCTTTTCGTAGGCATCGTCGCGTGAGTGCTGTAGACCAGTCTGGTCGTCGATGGAAAAGTATGTGTAATGACTCAACAGAGTGTGCATGTCGCGGAGTAGCGAGTTGTCTTCAGCGCAGAACATGGGTGACAGACGCATGACGGGAACAATTTGCAGGTCGTGAATGAGCGTGTTGACATAGCGGCGAGTGGGAAGCTGGCTCTGCAGGTCGCAAAGAAACTCAATAAAGCGCTCGCAGTATAGCACATCATCAGGCTTGGAAGAATCGCTATACAAGCGACGCAAGAAGTCCAGCATTATCGTATACAGCCATGCACGCTCAAACCGCAGCCTAGTTTTGGTGGCATCGTCAGCGGCATCGAAGCGCTTGGCGGACGCTCGCCAGGCTTTGCGCAGATGTGGCACTTGATCGAGTTTAGACTCGCGGAAGCTTTCACTTGAGAGGTTGTGCCAGATGGATATGGAAACAAGCGGCGCACATTCTTTGCGCACAGGAGCGTAATCAAGACTCTGGAAAGCCTGGATGATGAAGCACAGCAAGTGTGTGCGAATATTCGAGGCGAGGGAGTTATCAAGGAACATGGAGATGATGCGACGGAACAGCTGTGAGAATTCGGGTAGGCGAGATTCAAGTAGGGCTGTGAAGATGGGATAAAGGCATTAGTAGAATGGCAGAGAGAGCTGGAAGAGACCGTGACTTACTCCATGAGTCCAAGTTTTCCCTCCGCTTGACATTCAGAAGCAGAACTATCAGCAACACGTGCGTGTTGGTAGAGTCGTCTGAGAACCCAGGCCAGAGATAGCTGTAATCTTTGTGTTAGTGGAAATCTCAAGCCGGGAACTTAAGCTCTAGTGAGCTACTCACTTTTCCAGCGTCTGGACGACCTCCAAACTCAGCAACTGGTGATACTTGAAGCCTTCTTTTTCCAGCGCCTCCCAAATCTCCTTTAGCACATCATTTTTAATCTTGACAGCGCCCTTGGTGCCCAGCCAGTTATTTTGCGCCAGCGCTAGCCACTCATTATTAGCCTCGGTCGCTACACTCGAAGTAGCTTCAACGGAAGCAGGCATAGCAGTCACAGCCCCAGCCGAAGGCTCAGAAGAAACAAGGGACTGCGACGTGTCGCTTTTAAGGCGTTTGGCCTTGGGCATGTTTAAGAGACTAGAGCGATTGAAGTTCGGGGCCGCAGATGTGTCGTGGGGAAGGAGAGGAAGGAAAAGAACGAGACGGCCGTTATACAAAGGCTTGCTGTAGGGAGGCTACGACGGTAGCACCCAATTGGAGTACAAGTAGGTAGGCTCGGGAGACTGCAAACCCGTAGTCTGCCAGTATCGTGGGAGAAAAGAGTTTACAGCAAGTGTATGACGGGTTGCGAAATGACTAGTGCAGCCTTTAAGATTGCCGGGCTGCGATTTGGAAGGGTAAGGCTGCGAAGGAAAAAGTGACAGGCCAATCAGCTATCGTAATAGCTCAGCCTTGCATGAAAAGAGGTATGCATAGGCATTCCCGCCAGCTGGCAGCAGCTATCCTGACAGCTGGCAGCAGGTACGTAGTACTAGTTACTCTAATTCAATCTCACTCTATCACCCATCGTCAACTTTTATGAAGTTTTTTTTCTGGATAAGCAGCTGTATCTTGCCATCTGAACTGGCACCACGACTCCTTTTTTTTCTTCTGAGCTTCATGACATGCGTGTTGCTGCCGCCTTGCCAAGCCTCTTGTCCATCTGATTACCGCCTGGTCTTTGACCTTGCTGCAGGTCCTTTGCTTTCGACTTGCATCTCCAGCTTGCGCCCACCTTGCTGAGCTCGCCTCCCGATCGCAACCTCAATCTCCAATTGCCAAGCTCGTGTCTCGGCCATGGAACCGGCTGCTGGGTCCGCAGTCTCCAGTGCTGCAGTGATTCAAGGCGTCCGAGATGTTTTCACGCGTGCTCTTGTCAATGTTGAAAACGTCAAGGCTACTCCTACAATTGACCCAGCCCTGACTAGTGCTAACTTTGGTGACACTATTAGTCACTTGGAGACCTTTTTTGTCCAAGATGAGGGTGATCGCTACTCTTCTTTGGCTGACGGTGCCGAGCGCAAGAAGCTGCGCCGCTATGCCGTGGTGGAAACTGCTGTTCGCGACATCTTTGCAGAGTTGATTGTGAGTGTCTCTAAATCTTTTGTCCTGCGTCATGCTGTCGCCGTTACCGCTGTTCCTAACTTTGGATATTGGATGCTTCTACGCTCTTTTAGGGAAATATTCCTATCGATTCGCCCAAGTTTGTCTCTATTTGGAATCTTCTAGATCTTCTAGCTGTTCTTTCCGATGAAGAGCGCTGCGAACCTGCGCTGCTCTTCTGGGTCATTGAAGAGCTTCTCGACACGCAAACAATCTCGGGCTGTCGCCAAGTTTTCGACTATCTCGAGTCTCGCCGTGAACGAATAACTGCCAAAAACTTCAAACAAAAACATCTCGTCATCCTGCGCACATGCAACGAGCTCCTGCGCCGCCTATCACGCGCAGAGGACACTAGTTTCTGTGGCCGAGTGTTCATTTTCATGTTCCAGAGCTTCCCGCTGGGCGACAAAAGTTCCGTAAACTTGCGCGGCGAATACCATGTTGAGAATGTTACTGTCTATGATACAAATTCTAGAAAAGAGGCTGGTGCTGAGATTGAGGCCGGATTGAATGTTGACGCGGCTGCTACCGCCGACGCCATGGAGGTTGACGAAAAGTCTGCGGTGGACCAAAACGCGGTAGACTTTGAAACATTGTACCCCGTGTTCTGGTCTCTGCAAGACACCTTTAGTCAGCCGAAAAGGCTGTTCACTCCCGAAAACCTGGCCAAGTTCAAGAGCGCTCTAAAGTTGACTCTTGCGTCTTTCCAGACCGTCCGCAGTAAAAATGGCAATGAGGATGTCCGTAGAACAGCTGGAACTGGGACATTGGAAAATGGACAGACTCAAGCACATGCACATAGTGGCCAGACAAACACAACTGGCAATTCTGGAGCTTCAAATTTTAACCCAAAGTATTTGACGAACCGCGACTTGTTCGAATTAGAGGTAGGCCTTCTCTATTCCTTGGAGCCTGCTCATGCGACTAACCATACATCTATCTAGATCCACGATCTATCCTTTCGTCGACATGTCCTCGTCCAAGCCCTTATTATCATGGACTTCATCATCTCTCTTACTGCAAAATCCAAAGAGAAGCTTGCCGGACTAGCAGTCAACAAATCCGTAGCTTACATGGACCACACCGTCTCCGAACAAGATGTAAAGCATACCCGACGATTTATGAATCTCTCCCTATCGATATATACCAACTAACGCTCATTTCTAGGCCGCCTGGGCTTCCGAGATGAAACGAAACATCGCCGACTTCTTGCGACCAGACCCCGAAGGTCCTTTCTACCTGCGTATGGTGGAAACAGTTCTTGCTCGAGATAAGAACTGGGTGAGGTGGAAGATAGAAAACTGCCCATCCATTGAGCGGCCAGCTATTACTACCGACATGTTTCTTGAGGCGGTCGAAGGCATCAACCGCCTGTCGGCCAACAAGGCGCCCAAGCTGCTTACCATGGGCCCACTTGACCTAGACTTCCTAGATGACCTAGTAGAAAGCGAGGGCAAAGACGAAGACAATGCATGCTTTGGGGTGGGATCCACACGTTCAAGCCTTCCATCTATCGAGACCTTTCGTGGTAAACTGGGCGATATTGATTTCGACCTCGACATGGAACAAGATGTCTCCAGGAAAGCGCCGTTGGAGGACCGCAAAGCCGCTATCTCATGGCAAGCTTTGCGCCTGACTTCACTATCCAATATTTCCGCCTTTGACAGTATCGAAAATGCCGACAATATCGGTGCTATCTACCAGGACAAGACAGATCCAGATGCTGTTACCGAGCCAATTGTCACCGACGAATCCACTGCGTCTAAACCCCCCGAGGATGTTCGCTTGGTAGTCATAGCTGGCCCGCCAGATGCTAATAAAGAAGCCCTTGTAACGGGCTTAGTTGACAAGCGCCCTACGGTGTTTAAGCGTGTGACTCGACATACTACGCGTGAGAAACAAGATGCCGATGTACTCGGCCATTTTGCTTATGTTGACAAGAAGGCATTCAGTGTGATGGTTGATGGCGATCAGTTTCTCGAGTTTGGCGAGGACCCTGGGTCTGGTGCCGAATATGGCACCACACGCCGCATGGTGACCAATATTATTGATTCTGGCAAGGTCCCAGTGGTTGCTGTGCCCTACGATTCCGCGCAGCTAATCAAGGATATGGGCTTCTCGGCACGCCATATCCTGGTCACCATACCAGCTGTCGAGGGCTCCGAGGTTGTGCCATGTGATGCAGCAGGCTTTGACATCGTCCTAGTTAAGGATGAGCTGGAGACGATGCTTGCGAAGCTTCTCAAATTTATTTATGAGGAGGACTGCGACGAAGATGACGTAAATTCTAGTGCCGGGAAGGATGCGACGCCTGCTGATCACGACATCGGCATAGAGCCTAGCCTTGCTAATCCTGCCGATGAGACCCCAATCGTGAAGGATGAGGAGCCGGCCATAGAGCCTCCGAACACAACCCAAGAAGCCGCAAAGGCGAGCACTCCCGAACCAAATGACCCCCAGTCTTCTGATAACAGGGATGTAGATAATGCTTCCGAATCTGACGATACGACTGACAAAGACCAGAGCTCGAAGCCAGCTGCGGAAAGCACAGAGCCTACAGACACAGAAATGGCGGGGACATGAAGTAATAATACTCAACGTCCACTTGGTCCTTTTTATTCCTTCCCATTCACTTGCTTAGCTCTTGACCTTTTGTAGTGCGGCGTTTAGGGAGTTTTTAAATTCATTATATAGGCATATATGTAGCATAATAGCGTCTTCCTTCCCTGTCTATTGTTATGGCCCCCCGTTGAAGTATACTAGCTTATGATGATCCTATGAACTAGATCTGATTGTATTTACTCAGCGCGCTATTTGATCTCGGCAAGCTAGCCCTAAACTTGGGACTGATATAGTTAATGACGGCTACCAACTGCTATTTTGTAGCACTATAACGCCAACGGTTGAACTTGAACCTGGTCATATTTCATGGTGACAACGAAGCTTTGTTATTTGCTTGTTACTCTAAACAGCATCTACTCATTAGTGTTCCGCAGCAGTAAGATGGCATGTTATGGGAGGGGGCGGCCTGGGTGGTGTCGTACTCTGACGCCAGTTCCGGGCAGTTAGTAGTTGCAGATGTGCGTCGACTTCAAGCATCCCCTATGGCTTTTAAGGGTCCAGCTAGTTGCTATTTCGATTGTTACTGTTATTTTGTAGCAATGCAAAGGGGTGTTCCGGACAGGAGCAGCTGGCTGATGCCATCTTTCAGTACAGCTCCTGGGCGGTGGGCTCTCCATTCAGCGCAGCCCTAGAGTGTGTCTGAAGGCTTCTAGAGCTGCTCATATTTATCCCTTTTCGTCACCTTCTTCGCTGCTGATCGTCCTGTCCCAAGGTTGGCTGTGTCACCCTGGGTAGCCTCTGTAGTGTCCGGGGGGGGGGCTCGGCCCAGGCTCTAGTTACGGCATAGCACATTGGCGATATGACATGTCGCTTTCGTGTTTTAAGGAGCTTGTCTGCAAACCGTTGGCTTCATGGTCTAGGCAGTGCCTTACATGTCCACCAGTGGCCCCGTTCCTTAGGTTGGTTGCAGGCCCTGCATCCAAGTAGGCAGTTGTGTTCCCACCGCTCGTGGTATTTGTCAAAGTCTCCGTTGCCAGTTCTGGCAGCAAGTATGTGTCCCAGCTCTGTCCTGGTAAGCCCATTGTATCGGGAGGCACGGAAAGGGGGTTCGGTAGGGACGCCAGCTACAAGTGGGTAGTATCCTTTGTGTTCTTTCCACCATTCCTTATGGCTGAGACGTAGTCGATCTCTCCTCCATCTCCGTGCTCCTGCGAGGCTGAAGCGGTGTTCGGTTGTATGTTTTTGACATCCTAACTTGGCCTGGGCGTCTGCCAGCTCGTTGCCTTTTATGCCCATGTGTANTTCCACCATCCCTCGTAGTCGAGACGTAGCTGGTCTCTCCTCCATCTCCGTGCTCCTGCGAGGCTGAAGCGGTGTTCGGTTGTATGTTTTTGACATCCTAACTTGGCCTGGGCGTCTGCCAGCTCGTTGCCTTTTATGCCCATGTGTCCTGGGACCCATAGCACTCTGGCACGCCTTCCGGGTGTTTTGTCTGCCCAGGCCTTCAGGAGTCGTCTTGTCTCGTCCACCGCTTCCTGTGACGTGCTGTTTTTCGATGCTGCGTTGCGGAGGCGGTCTACGATTCCTCTGTTATCCAGACACAGCCAGATTTCCTCAGCCCCTTCACGAGCTGTCGCTCGCTTCGTTGCTTCGAGGACGCCGACTGCCTCCCCCGCCCCGGCGCCATTTTTTATTGTTATTGTATTATTTTACGTCTACCCGCCCCGGCGCCGCCGGCCCGTCCCGGCATAATTTGACGCTCGATATTGGGACCATATTCCGGCGAATCAATCGCGGGGCAATGGCGCAGTTGGGAGCGCGTTAGACTGAAGCGCAACTTCGGTGGTTCTGTTATCTAAAGGTCACTGGTTCAATCCCGGTTTGCCCCACTCTTTTTGCTGCCTTCGGTCCCGGTTAATCATCGGGTCAATCTATATTGTGGAACCTAACAATAAGGCTGTATGCAAGCGATTCCACGCATCATGAAGGTTGAAGCCATCGCCAAATTTGTTTGAGCAACAAAGCCACATATATCTGACTACAGCGCTACAATGCAGCCGTCAAGAGTCCTGCTAAAGCGGTCAGTCTGGAAGGGTAGGTTGCTATGAAAACCCAATACTTTCTTTTCTCCCTTGGGTTTGTGTTTTGAATCAGGATCACTCGTGATGCTTGACAACTGACTGACTAGTATTTTTACAGGACCACACATCGTTCCGTAAGTCCCAAACTCTAAAGATCCAGCAACGATGCACACAAAGAAAAAGACAAATAAATACAAATTGCAACTATCGGTACCGTAGACCATCATAGTGCGGTGGTATCATAGCTTTAGCAAAAACTACAGCACATGATCACAAGTCACTCTCGCTGACCTCACGCTCTACTCTGCACCAGCCTGCCCATTGTGCGGCCAGCTCCGGGTCAGAAAGTACCACCAATCAAGACACAAGCGCGGTCTGCAACGATACTCCCCAATTTTGTCGGGCTTAAGTTTCAGGTGCACAACGGCAAGAGCTACATCGACGTCCTGATTACCGAGGAGATGGTCGGCCATAAGCTTGGGGAGTTTTCACCGTGAGTTGTTCTTCCCCGTTGTTGTTGTTGTTGTTTAGTTCTTCCCATGAGGAAGGCTAAGTTGTGGTGGCAGTAGCTGACCAAAATTTTGCTGTTGATAGGACCCGCAAGCCCTTCATCTGGGACAAAAAATGAGGATTATATCGTGAACGTTGCATCTGCTTTTCCGTGGAGTTGACCTTTGTCTGTGTCGCGCCATCCTATGTGCTTTTAGTTATATGTATCACCACCATACGTGCCATGAATAGGAGATGGGCGATTGAATCTTAATTGACCAAAAATGCGAACGCGTGGGTTATGGAGGAAAACTTCACGTTTGTATCAAAAACCTTTGTCAAGCGGGAAAATAGTGCATCATGGTGCCTTGTTAGCAACTATCAGTTCTACCGGCATATATGTTGCAGCTGGCAGGCGAAAATCAGGAAGATGACAATAATGATAAAACAAAAAAAACTAGACTATCGTATGTCTATCGCATTCCAGGTCCAAATACGCCAAAGAAAGATTATCCCACCCCCAAATAAACAAAGCAAGCAACGCGCAAAACCTATCGAGTCCGAACAGGCCTCTGATCTCTTCATGTCCACCACCATTATAACCGTCCTGTCTTTCGTGTGTAGCCTATGCTTACCGGTAAAACTCGCTACGCTTGACATTCACACCGTACTCGGCAACCGCCATACCCAGGTCCTCCATGGTCAGTACCGTACGGTTCTGCCCACTGCCCGAGCCGCCACCGCCATATCCAGGGCGCTGGATTCCTAGCGGCCCACCTCTGCCCTGATCCTTTGCTCCTGGCTGGCCAACAGCCTGGCCAGCATTAGGAAAGCCGCCACCTCCTAGGTTGGCCATCGGGTTGTTTGTGGCGTTAGAAGCACGGATACGACTGTACTGGTACGCGTCGGCGGCGATATCAGCAATGAACTTTTGCGTTGCTAAGGCGAGCAGCTTGGCAAGCCGTGGGTCGGTCTGCGGAGCGGGCGGGAGCCCGCCTTTCGTCATGTAGTAGTTTGTCACAGCGTCGGGGATCTAGTTGCGCACAGTAGAGACTCTTAGTTAGCAGGGGCACACCTTGAAGCTTAGACGGTGTTGGGAATGCTGGGGTTGAACAGTGGCTTTCTAGCCAGCGCTATGCTAGATATCGGATGGAGCAGGGTGTCGAAACTCACAATCGGCGCATAATCATCTATCTTGCTCAAGAACTCGCGCAGCGATGAGTCCTTGCGAGTTGGCAGTCGCGGCTCTGGTATCGCCGCCTCCGACGCATCCAAAGGCGGCGCGATGACAGCCGCACCCGTCCCCTCACTGGCTGTTGCCTCATCGCCCGAGGCAGCAGGTGCGCCTGTCCCATTGGCCATGACTGCAACGTTATTGTTGGTGCTACTGCCAGATGCTGCTCCTGTCGAAGGGGTTGTCAGAGCCCCAGTGTTGGAGGGTGCTGCAGCGACAGGACCAGCGTTAGGCGCGGTGGGCGCAGTAGCGCCAGAAACAGGAGCGGGAGATTCTTGCTTAGGAACAGGCATGGTATACGGGTGTTGCGATGTGATACCAGTTAGCAGGATATGTACGTCGCAAAACAAGGCGACCAGACAAGCAGTGATGTAGCCTTCGATCGAGACCGAGATATGTTGACGAGCGTATTTGGATCGAGTGGTCGCGTGTATTGAGACGGCGATAGACTAGCATACGATGGCTTAGATGCTGTCCGTGAGCTTTTTCTATCTTGAAGATGATTGATGATGATTTAGTTGATAGGGATGATAGACACCTTTGGCTGAAGATTTAAACATGTGCCGCTTGACTCCAAGCCTTACGTATGGACCCACATAAAGGTATGTACTTTAACCATGTATTCAGCGTTTCGGGTAAGCTGTGTACGACAGAGTTGAAGAGCAACGCAAGACTCTTTTCACTTAATATTTAGATGTTCGTAGAAGCCATCGAGTTCATCAGATCCAAGCCCTTCTTCAAGAAAAAAAAACAACCTATGAAAAGGGAATATGATAAGACTGCGACAGCGAGAAATCTCACCATGGCCCAGGTGCAACCTAACATTTCCATGATACTTTTCCACAGCAAAAGATTGCACGTATTTTTCGTCCTCACTAGGGAAAACAACGCTCCGTAATGACAAACCACACATGCACAGGCAACTCCACGCAAACATAGAAAACAAAGAACCAAGGTAAACAGACCCCCCCAGGCATAAGCATGAAGGAAAAAAATCCAGAGACGTAGAGCGAAAAAAAAAGAAACAAAAACAAGGTATGCATGTATGCAATTTTGTCCCACTCAGGTTCGAGGTTTTGAAATAAACCTATCAAAGATACACTTTTTAAGTAACCAAGACTGCGGATGACAAGAGAAACAAAAGGGTGACAATAAAAAGGCCAGCCTTAGAGATCAAAGCAAAAGGTAGAGGAGAACGAGGGAACCCGGATTGAGAATCAAAGGCCGTATTCGATTCCTGGAGAAACAGAAAAGGAAGTGCGAGTTTGTGCGAGGAGATGGCAGGCAAGCGCAAGAAAGAATGCCACGAGTGACAAAGAATACACTCATATTTCGATAGTCGCTCGGCCCTGTGATAGAGGCGAGGTAGCAAAAGAACATGAGTTTCTTGTCAAGTTTCTTGTCAAAACCCTCACGGCAGGTCAATAGGCCCGTTGTAGTTCTCAAAAGAAAATAACATCCGTTTAGTTCTCGACCTGAGGCCGGGGCTGACGGTTCTGGTACCCGCCACGGCTGTGCCCTCCACGACCACGGCCCCGGAAACCTCCACGACCGCGGCCGCGGTAGTTGCGGTATCCGCCATCAACGCTTCCCTGGCCAAACGTCTCCATGTTCTTCCGCTGTTCTTCACCACGCCATTCGCGGCCTCCAGGCTTGTGGCCACCGTTTGCTGCACGTTCTTTGGCCTCGCTGGAAATGTTATCAAAGAAAGAGGTTGACTTGTTATAGACAGGGCCAGCAGGCGGGGTAGGCTCGTTAGGGGTTGGCACTTCCTGTTCTTCATTGGCGGCAGACTGAGTTGTAGACTTGATGTCGTCCTTCTTAAACTTGGCATTGGCCGATGCAAAGTCAAAGTCCTCCGTAGGCACGTCAGCTTTGCGGTTCGAACGTCCGCCTTGGTTACGTCCACCACGAGGAGCCTGAGGGGCACGGGTAGCGGCATTGATGCGCATATCATTGACACGGTTCGAGAGGTTATCAACGGGGTTGGCAGCAGGTTCCGAGGCTGCATTGAGGCGAGCCATTGCCAGAGCCACGGCAGCCTTTGCAGCTTCAGTTGCATCGCTAATAGCGGCATCTGTCGGGGGCGGGAGGGATTTCGAGGCAGGTTCGCTTTTAGTAACGGGCGGTTGGAACTTGGTAGTGGGTGCCTGACCATTGGAGAGAGGAGCTGCGGGAGTCGGCTTCTCGATGGCTTCCGACTTAGGGCCGGCAGGCTTGCTGTCGGCTTCGGCGGTACGGGGGAGTTGCTGAGAGGTTTTGGCCCCGACATTTTTCTGGTCCTGGGCTTGAGCGGGTTGACCACTGTTATCAGAAGAGATAGCAGGCTGTTGGCGCTTGGGATCCTGAGTATCGGCCGGGCCATTCACAGGACCGCCGGGACCACCAGCCATGTTGGGGGGATAGGTATAGTTTCCCCAAGGAGCAGGGGGTCCACCGGGGCCAGGAGGAAAGTTTCCAGGACCACCAGGGCCACCAGGTCCCCATCCATTAGGGTGAGGGGGAGGGTAGTGCATGCCGCCATAGCCACCTGCTGCAGGCACCGGGCCACCACGGCCCCAAGAGCCAGGGGCGCCGTAAAAGTTATTGTAGCCGTATCCAGGAGCACCAGGATGACCTGGCGGGCCGGTTGGGAGTGGTCTTTGGTTTGCAGGGCCTTGCGCATCAGGACGAGGGCGAGCCTGTATAGAGTCAGTATATGAACCAAGAGTTTTTGCACAAGGCAAAGTTATCCGGCACATTAACAAGAAATTATAAACAAGCAACCATATCACTCACACCAAGGATAGCGGGGTCGTTCGGCACGGCGGGAGGCTGCGGCTGAGGAGCGGGGGGCTGATCAATACGCAGGTCCTTTACATCGCTTCCACGGAAGACAATGTACTCATATACTTGATCGGAAGCTGGCACGGCAGCGCCTTCGCCCTCACGACCTTCAGTACCGAACGACTGTACATTTTCGAGGGATACGGTCGATTCTTCGGAGTTGATTTCGTGCAGAGTGCCTACATAGCTACAGCCCAACAATAAAGGACAAATGTCAGACACGTCGCCTTACTCAAAGCGGGATGAGGATGGGGGGGGGGGGGGCATACCGAATGTTACTCTTGGAGATGAGAGAAATACGCGATCTGCGGCATTGCAGTTAGCATCTGAATATTGGGCGTTCAATTGACCAAAAGAAGAACAGGTCTTACCCGAGGAATTCAGACATCGCGACAAATGTTGTTTTGAAGGCCCGCACAAAGCTTGACAACAGATGGAGGGGCGAGAAGGCTGAGCGCAAGGACAAGCAGTGGGGATAGAAGAGAGATGGGAGAGGGGAAGGGGGAAAGGAGGGTGCGATCGTGGAGGAGTATTAACTAGAGCAAGCGTTGAGAAATATTTCCTAAGGCTCGAAAGCAGATGGAAGAAGATACGAAGTAGCAAAAACAGGTTGTAAACAAGCGGGTGACGATGTGGTGAAGCAAAGCGAAGCGATTACTTAGATCTTGGGTTAAGAGAAGCTTGCAAAAATATGACTAGGATGTCGCAAGGCTAAGGCTGAGACGGAGACGGCTAAGTCTCGGGTGAACTACGGAAATCCGGAAAAGCCTCAGGGCCCCAGAGGGAAAAACAACAAGGGGAATCCCCATTTTTCTCACAAAAAGTTGGAGTAAGGTCAGCCATACCTTCAAACCCTAAAGAGACAAATAGCAGCCAAAAACGTAGAGACGCAAAAGGTCTAGATCTATCCAATCCTCCTCAGACGAAGCCCCATCTCAAGCTACGATACTTTGATTGAAGGTTTGAAACACAGAAGGCCAAGAGCATGTAGCTGCATGCCAGTACCGATAAAAGGACAACACTGTCTCATCTCAAAAACATTTTCGAGTCCGGAAGAGCCGGGGTTTGAGCAATAATAAGGTGGTAAATAGGGCAAACCATACTTTTCAGCGTTTTTATCCCCCTTCATTGTTTCTTCTGTGGCTCTGGCCCCCTTAACAGACAGGCCAAAGGCTTTCCAAGAAAAGCCTAGGAAAGGTTTGTCTTGTCATTCATCCGAGTCCTTTCACCGGATTATGGTAAAGACAGGCAAGAAGACAAGACAGGTTCCTTTAATTCAAGTTGGAGGGATTAGGGCACGTGTGCTATCAAAGAAGCCGAGCCATCTTTTCTTATGTCCGATGGGAATTGACCTCGCCTTGGCTGTGCAGGTTAGATGCTTTTGAGTATAACCGAATCGCGGCCAACCAGCTAAACATCAGACCAACCGCCACCAGATTGTATATTACATATCAGTTGTATGTCATAGCACAAAGGCCAAGTCCTAGTATCTTGGCAACCCCAAGATTAGCTAGTTGGATACCATGCAGGTGTAGGCTTCCACAGTCAGGGCCACACACACACACACACACACAGGCTACGTCAGTGTTTGACCACTGGTGTCTAGACAGCATTTGGGCAGATGTATGACCAGACCCTGCCTGCCCCAACTCGTGAAGTGAGAGTACATGGGGGCGCCCCAGATGGCGGCCTAGACTTGCCAAGACAGCAGGATCACAAAACTGGCGTGCTATGAAGCAAGATTTAGAGAAGAGAGAAGACAAGTGTGGGAACTTGACCGTAAATGTTTCTTGGCTTTTGAGGTATGGGCTCATCAAGTCCTTGCTGGCCTCGTGGTGATAGATAGTCTAGAAGCTCATGTGCCCTTCCACGAGACTTCGACTGTCTTCTTCCTCTTCTTCTTGTTACTTGATTGTTGTTCGTGTTCGTCATATTGCACTGCAGTCGCTCTTTACTTCAGATTTGTAGCCAGAACACCACGGCCAACCTTTCCTTCGCTTTTAATATTGTTTATCTTTCGCTTCGTTGTTATATAGTCTTTACCGTCGTCGTGTTTTTCCGTCTACTTCTTCTTCTTCGAACCTACCTCTTTGCTTTTGTGTCTGAGCTATCGTCTGGTCTACCTGCTCGCATACAATCTTCCCTCTCTCCGTTGTTGCTGGTCTTACATGTCCTACAAACAAACGACATCCGCCAACATGCAGCTATCCTACACTATCTCGAGCTTTTTAGCTCTTGCAAATGTAGCCGTAGCCAGCTCGCCGACCTGTCTGCTCCTCGCCGTTACCAAGCAGCCAGAACCCTCCAACTTGGATCTTGTGTGCACCGAGTATCAAAATAACATGCTAGGAAACATCACTGAGTCGTGTGCCAGTGAAGCTGATGCCCGTGATGCCTATAACGCCTATTCATCCTACTGTAAAGAGAGAAATTACACCGTTGGTATGTTGGAATGGCCATAGCTTTTCTACTCTAGTCCTACCCGCAGCATAACTAACACATACTATAGCAAGCATGTCGCCATTTGGATATCCTACAAATACTGCCACCGATTCTACTGCAAGCTCTACGACTGCTCTCAACGCTGCAAAGGCTTCTGGATCTTCTGCTACATCTTCGGTATCAACGGCCGGGGTTAGCGGCCTCGTGCCGTCTCGTGGCGTCGTCATTTCTGCTCTCACGGGTGCAGGAATTGCTGGTTTCTTCTTGTAGTCCTATCAAGCTAGATGCTTTGTTTCCTTTTTCCTTTCTTGAAGGTACGACGTGCAAGAAAGCAAGTAATGGTTGGAGTGGCCCACGGTTTATGGCTAGTCGGGGCATTTAAGGACTCATCTAAAGCATAATAATTCCTTGGTGCTCGCCTCTTTCACACCCTCGATACGAACTGCTCACTCCACTCTCCCTCATCCTCGCTTTATCACCGCTCGTGTCCTTCGGGCTTCATTCTCGCTTTGGCTTGTGAAACGCGGGTGTACAACTATCAGCCATTCCGTAGTTTGAGGTTCTTTTTAATATACTTTATTCCTCACAGATTATTCCGAACTGGTTTCCGCTACAGGCTTCCTATCGGATTAATATACCAAACACTGCTAACCACCATTTGCCAAAAGTGAAACTTTATGGATATCATTTCTATAAACCAGCTTGTTTCAAGTCTGCTCTTTACCGCATCGTGACAATCTCCTCGGCGCTGGTAGGATGGATGGCCACGCAGCTGTCAAAATCAGCCTTGGTAGCACCCATCTTGACAGCGACTCCAAAGCCTTGCAGCATCTCGCCACTGCCCAATCCCATTATGTGCAAGCCCACCACCTTTTCTTCCTTACCCGTGACGATCAACTTGTAGCTAGTGGGGCCCTTTTGGTCAGGGTCCATCATGGCATAGTACATGGCTGTGAAGTTAGTCTTGTACACCTTGATGTTATCCTTGCCATACTTTTCGATAGCCTCAGGTTCGGTGAGACCAACACTTCCGACTTCAGGATGTGAAAAAACCACCGATGGAATGTTGGTGTAGTCCAACTTCAAGGATTTGAACTCTTCGGGGCCAAACAGACGATGGGCCAGACGACGACCAGCGGCAATCGCGACTGGGGTCAGCTTTACTTTATCACAAACGTCTCCAAGCGCGTAAATGTTGTCTACATTAGTATTTTGGTAGTCGTCGGCGATAACATAGCCCCTGTCATTGGACGCGACACCAGCGCTTTCCAGGCCCAGGTTTTTCGTGGCGGGCTGGCGGCCAATAGCCCAAATAAGGTGATCGTAGCCAGAATCCGAAGCCTCAACGCCATCATCATTCTTGTAGGAGAGGGTCAATGTGCCATCGGCAGCCTTTTCAACCTTGGTAAGAATGGTCTTCTTGTGCATGTTAATTCCAATGCGCTCATACTCCTTGGTCATATTCTCCTGGATCATAGGATCAAAATGACGCAGGAAAGTATCGTGACGGATGAACATGTGTGTCTCAGTTCCCAGGGCGTTAAACACACCTGCGAACTCCACTCCAATATACCCCGACCCAACGATGGCCACCTTCTTGGGCTGGGTAGCAATGTCGAAAAAGCCATTGCTATTGATGCCTAGCTCACTGCCAGGGATCTTGGGCGGTGGGGAGGGATTGCCACCAACAGCAATGAGGATCTTCTTGGCCCGCACCACCAACTTGGTGCCATCATTCTGCGTGACTTCGACCTCATTATTGGACACAAACTTGCCCCAACCGGCGACGTATTCGACAGTGTCCTTCGCCAGGTTGCGCTCATAGATACCGTTTAAACGGAGGATATAGGCGTCGCGCTTATTTTTGAAGGTATTCCAATCGAAGGGAGCAGTCTGGTTGTAAGAAAACCCGTACGCCTTGGCCTCCTTAATGGTTTCGGCAATAAAGGCGGCATTGAAGGTGACCTTTTTGGGGACGCAGCTAGATTAGATGGTGACAATAGAATTAGTATGTGATTAGACAGCAACAGCCTAACAGCCATATCCCCCAACGAGACCAAAACCAGGGTGCAACTGCGCTTGACTACGGAGCAATAACGATTCAAAACTCACCCAACGTTCACACAAGTACCACCGAGCCGACCACCTTCGATAATCATAGCCTTAGTGCCATATTTGGAGGCAGCCATACGGGCAGCCCCAAGGCCGCCACTGCCGCCTCCGATGACTAAAAAATCGGTTTCCTTGCTAATGGGGGCCATGTTGTGCGCGGAGTACGAGATATGTCGAGAAATACTTGAGAGTCTGCCAAAACCGCTATCGCGAAAAGCCGGAAGAGACAAGGCTGTGCGAACAGGAATGCGCATGGGGGGAAAGGGAAAAGCAGGCGAATAAAGGCGAGGGAAAAAGACAGAGAAGGGGCAATTAAAGAGCGGAGATGTCGTCGTGTGGTGAACGGAGGGGCGTTGGGTATCCAAGCTTATATAATAATAATTCCAGTGACAAATTCACAAGATTTAGGATTACAAATTGGAGAGATCAAGTTCGTGACGAGGCACAGGTACAATATACATGACAGCCCGAAGATGAGCTAAAAAGGTACGAGCGTTGTGGGCACAAGTTACTAGTATAATCAAGTACCCCATTGCGGGACACTATACAACACGCCTCGGCCTGTTTTGGCGACGTCGCCGGCCTGAAAATCCAGTCCCAGGCAGTTTTTGGTGCATTATTCCGCAACGAGAGGAATGCAGTTGCTTTTCTGTGGCTTTCCGAGCTTTTCTTCTCGGGCTTCTAAGACCATCTTGGGACATCGCCGAAGATGTCGCCATTCTGGGTAGTCTAGCTTGGTCGACTCAACCTCAATTCAAGGATTTATTAGCCAACTTGCCAGGGGCCATGGCCATATCACCCGCACGCTTGCTTATAAATCCCAAAGTAGAGACGGACATTCAGTGTTGGCAAGGCTGATACTTTGCTTCGGAGAACAGGCTTGCCATCTTCGTGACGTAGGGTTAGGGCTTGCGATACCTTGCTTAGTCACTTGCGCTTTTGGCCTACTATTTTACAATATTGATAATGCTTCATCATTCCACAGAACCTCTAGCCAAATAACTACACCCTAGTAACGGTTGGAGCGGGTACAAATATTCATGAGATCTCATACAAAATTTCGCCTTGGATAAAAACTTCGTTGTCCCTACCTCTCCGCTCAGATCTATGCCTCACGCGCAATGAACCCTTATTGTACCCTTAATTAGCATGGCAGACTTTGACCTCGATTCATCCTTCATTCCAGCGCTTCACAAGCCAGCTGCCCTACTGCCAATAACGAAACACCATGATTCTATTCTTTACGTCATAGAAACCTACCCAGTCACCATAGTTGTTGGCCAAACAGGCTCCGGAAAAACGACGCAGATCCCGCAATTCCTGTATCACGGAGGCTGGTGCAATAATGGCAAGACCATTGCAATAACACAGGTACAGACAGTCACATTCTTGCTCAATACCAACTACAGAACTAAGCTAACGCTGAGTAGCCGCGGCGGGTATCTGCTACAACAATTGCCATGCGAGTTGCTCAGGAGTTCGGCTGTCCTGTTGGCAAGGAAGTAGGCTATGCCGTTCGGTTCGAGGATGCCACATCCCAAGCAACTCGTATCAAGTTCATGACAGACGGACTGCTTATCCGAGAGGCACTAATGGACCCGTTGTTATCCAAATATTCGGTTATTATGGTTGACGAAGCCCACGAGAGGTCTATCAGTACGGACATTCTACTTGGTTTGCTCAAGAAGATACGGCGGAAACGACCTGAATTACGCATCATCATCAGCAGCGCTACAATACAGGCTGATCTATTTCTGCGCTTCTTTGAGACTTTACCCAATGGTACGCCAGATGATAAGTCCAATACACCGGAAACCCCAACTGGCCGGATAGTCAGCATCGAAGGTCGCACATTTCCTGTGAACATATTCTATCTCAACCAGCCAACCGAAGACTATGTCGAAAAAGCAGTTCAGACCGTCTTGGAGCTCCATTCTTCCGAGGGTGCAGGTGATATTCTAGTTTTCCTCACGGGGCGGGACGAGATCGACAAAGCCGTTGACACGGTCCTTGAAAGCGCCGAACGCCTTGGCAAGGATTCCAAAAAGCTCATGGCACTCCCTCTTTATGCAGGCCTCTCTAGTGAGCTCCAAATGCTAATATTCGACAAAACACCGCCAGACACCCGCAAAGTCATTTTTGCCACAAACATTGCCGAGGCCTCGCTGACTATAGACGGCATCGTGCATGTTGTTGACTGTGGCTTTGCCAAGCAGCGGTTTTTCAACCCCGCCACGCGAATTGAGACTCTCACAGGCGTCCCAATATCAAAGGCCTCGGCGGCTCAGCGTGCTGGCCGAGCGGGCCGTACTCAGCCTGGCAAGTGCTTCCGGCTATACACCGAGGCCTCTTTCAATGAGCTGCCTGAGTCCAACGTCCCTGAGATTCAGCGCACGAACCTAGCGCCTGTTGTTCTGCAATTGAAAGCGCTAGGAATTGACAATGTTGCCCGGTTTGACTTTCTGAGTCCGCCACCAGCCGTACAGATGGCCGCTGCTCTTGAGCTCCTCCATGGGCTGACGGCACTTGACGATTATGCAAAACTAACCCGGCCTCTGGGGCTGCAAATGGCTGAACTATCGCTGGACCCCATGACTGCGCGTGCTTTGCTGGCAGCTCCTGATTATGGCTGTCTGAGCGAAATGCTCACTATTGCAGCCATGACCAGTCTAGGCGGAAACGTCTGGGTTGTGCTTGACAACGAACGACGTGAAATGGAGGAAGTGCGCCGTCTTTTTGCGGCTGACGAGGGAGACCACTTAACTCTACTTAATGTCTACACAGCGTTTGTCACAGTCGGCAGAAGAGATTCCAAGTTCTGTCACTCGCACCGGCTGAATTTTAAATCCCTAGCCAAGGCGACCAGTGTACGTATTCAGCTCAAGCGTATGCTGGAGCAGTTCAATATAAGCGTGGATGAGCCCAGCTACCTCTCCGCCTCAATGACTTCCAGCAGTGTGTCGGACAATAGCGGGAGGAAAACTATATCGCTGCCATCGCGACCATCAGCTGCCGAAGCCAAAGCGAAGAGCGAAAAAATCAGACGTTGCCTTGCGGCTGGCTTCTTTGTCAATGCGGCCAAGATGCAGCCCGACGGCACTTTCCGTAGTGTAACTGGATTGGTCTTTTACGCGCACCCCAATTCGCTCATGTTTGGACGGAAGGCCGACTGGGTGATTTTCCATGAGGTTCTCGAGACTTCCAATAAGACATACATCCGAGACGTCAGCAAAGTCGAAATGGATTGGCTGGTTCAAGCAGCACCGGGGTTTTATCAAGTCAAGTCGGCCAGTTGAGGTCCAGGGGCCCCTAAGGTCTATTTTCAACGGGGGGGGGGGGAAGGACGGGCGTTGGATTACCAGCTTGCACGAGAATATCGATAAAATCAGGCTATGTCTATATTACGGGCAATCCGGAAATTCGGGGTTGAACATGGAAAGTAAAGAATCGTGGTTCGACCAGACCTAGCATGCATGTACACTTTGCTGTTTCGCTCTCAACGCCTGCTCGGAAAACAACCAACCGAGCTTCTCTGACCCGATCTTGCTTTGGCTAACCCTAACACTCCCTATCTGCCGTGGCTTGATTCCTACGTCTTATCTAGCGCTCTGTCAGGTATGGCGTTGCATACTAGTAGGGCTAGTCCCAAATTGGGCTTAGTGCCAGGAACAAGCAGTGTTGTCTCAGTTGTCTCATCCAACTATATTTGGGCTCAAAAGGACAAAAAAGGGTAACTAACTACCTGGAAGTATAAGTATTTTTATAATACCGCGGTTTATGTGCAGCTTTTGATCTATTGATCGTTTGTAAATATGTATTTATATACGCACTTGCTTGTCCATTTGTTTTGTATCTTTTTTTACTACCATTCTCCAGAAGATTGAGAGTAATACGGACCTCTGCCGCCTGTGCAACTCCCGGACTACGCATCACAACAGCAAATACTCGTTTCTGTATTACAAGACAAGACTTTGTCTAACTAGAAAGCGATATTACAGTCAAAATACATGAACGCACAAGATCCAGCCACTCAACAACAGTAGTGAGGATGTTTCATTTCCCATTAGAACGCCAACTCCCCCTGTTATCGCTTTGTTGCTTCATTTCGGTAGAGAAGCAAAACAAGGGGTCTATGGGGCCTTTTCACCTTTGCCAAAACCCTTACCAAACTAGACCTCTTCTTTTAACTAGCTGTAGACCCTAGATCCCCCCCTTTCTCTACACTAGGACGAGCGGTTTTGGTTTGGCTTGGTCTCTTTATTATCAGAGTATTCCTGCATCACTATACCATGTTTCTGGCCCTCCTGAGCCGCACCGCCACTTTATCCCTGTTATACAAGGGAACAAAAGAAAGGGCATATAGGCACGTCCAGGAGAGAATGCAGAGACAGAAGACATGGGAAAAAATAGGCCAAGGGGAATTCGAAGCCAGCTGGTGTTGGGCTGAGAATCTAGAAGACCACCCCCCTATAAGCGCTGTGGGGGTCAATTGCAAGAACGGGGAGGACTTTTCTAATTTCACTCACTAGGATAGAGGCGATAGGACGGGTAGGAGAGCTTCCCATAAAGACAAAGAGGAAAAAGAAAAAGCCAAAAAACCGCTCATATGAATGGGCGAGCGGGCGGGTGGAGTTAGAGGATCCAGACTAACGAGAGAACCAGACAGGATCATAGGCCAATAGCCCCGGGAAGTTGCGACAGCATTCAGATGAGAAGTAATGCTCCGAAAACATAGTGCACCGACTATGCTGTGAAACGAGTTGCTGGAGGGGTTGTGTCAGAAGCAGAGGAGATTGAATATGAGGACCAGGCCTAGGTCAAGCAAGTCCGTCACAGCAGCGTGCGTGAGCGCTGGCCTGGCAGACTGTGATCTTAATGCACAACCAAGTAAGTACGTTGTTTGTTTTCTTTCAAGTAGCCCTAGTAGATGGCCGAAACGCAGGTCGTTGATATAGCTGAGCTAACTAACGGGGGCGGTTTTGGATTTTTTATTACAGCATGGCAAATTAGTGAAAGTAGTGTGGTGTGTAGGAGAGGGAGCGTGTGGCGCCTCATTGTTGTGTTGTTGTGCTACTGATGGCGTTTTTGTTTTGCCTTTTTGCTAGGTCTCAAGAGCCTGGGAGAGACGGGACGATGCATGATGGTCTTGGGCGTGTGCATAGAAGCTGGTAGAAAAGGTCCCTTCGGTCCGCTGAAGCAGAAGCCGAAGAGACAGACACGAAAAGTCGATACCATACGCAGCAAGAAGAGCACGAGTTCAATGGTGGCAACGGTCTACGAAGTGTATATTTGCATTTGCGTACCTGTATTATTTCCAAATCTGGCGCCCCGGCTTTTCCGTGGCCAGATGTGCATGTATCTTCACTGCAAGATTTGGCGCAGAAGCGACATGTTGGTTGCCCATAGCAGAAGCCCAGGCTCAGTGAAGAACTGTCCAAGGCTTTTCAGATGGGGATGATAGAGGCCGATCGTCTTAGCATTAGACATTAGAAAGAGCATACACACAACCGTCGCAAGCAAGCGACAACAGTGGGCTAGGTGCTGAACTATTTATTAGCTTTTGGTCTATTCCCTTGTACCGTTGCTGGTCCCTGCTGGCTGGCCCCTGCAGGTCCCTGCTGGTCCCTGATTGGATTGTGCCTGCGTTGCTTTGTTGTGTACCTGGTCCTCTTCCCCTGCTTCTTTATTTGGCAGGCTCTTCCTTCCTTGCTCCGCTCAAGCCAAAGGGATAGAGGCAGCTGCCTTACGCTGGCCATCCAATAAACAAGCCTCTTGTGGTGCACCTTCTGTTTCTGCTGCAGCAGTTGCTCTTTAGTTGCTGGGAGTTGTGCCCCTTCCATGGGTGCTATCGCCAATCCTTTCTCCTTCTTCTTGACTGCAAATCCCTCCCTTTCTCTTTCCCTTTCTTCTTTCCGTTCTCTTCTTATTTTCTTTTCTTCTCTCCTTACACTGGCGCTCACAATCTTGATCGTTTTTGCACGTACTTTGCTTTCCTTTTTCTCTTTTTCGTCACGCATCACTGCACAACATCACAATAAGCCTTGACTTCAGGCTTGCCACTCATTTTTATATCTTGCTGTGTGTGCTCAGTCTTGCCTCGTTCCCTTCACGACGATCTAGTCGCCCTCCAACCACCAGTCATTCCTTTGTCCACTCTCGTGCATAGCCTCTAGTCGAAGCGCATTCTTCCAAAGGGCCAACCGAAAAGCCTCGACCTCGACCTCAATCTTGGACTAGGCCTCAGCACTTTCGCGATACTTCGCTTTTGTGCAGGAATCTAGGCATCTTGGTCCTTTGACGACTCATCTGCTCCATTGTCAATGCCGATTGCTGTTTTGCTTTCTTTAATTTCCAACCCAATCACGACGTCGACCGTCTAAGCTATCCAATTACAAGAATAAGAAACCGAACGCGAACACGAATTTTCTGTCTTTCCCAGCGACATCTGCTCTTCAGAAAACGGCCTTTGCATCGTTTACGACTCTTTGTTCCAAAGCCAACAAGATAATGTTGACGGTATCTTGAAAACAACCCAGTCTTGTTGATTAGTTTGTTTTGGTCTTTATTTGTTCGCCAGCGTCTTGCACAACAGTCATACGCAAAAACACAGACTGATACACTTCTTTTGCCCACAAAAAAACTCATGGCTCATCCGACTTTTGGCGGCGAGGCTTATCGTCTCGGTCCCCGGATCCCGTTGTTCGACAAAGACGGCATCCCTATTTCCAGCCATGTCCTCTTCGAGTCTGCCCCCCGTATTAATGCTAGAGAAAGCAATGATTCGGGCTCTGTCTGCGACGGGAATAACAAATCGAGCTATTGCGAAAAGCCCTACCAAACTAAGAATCTCAGACTCCCTATTGCTCTTGGTATAGCGTAAGTTTTCACCTTGAATATGGATTACAACTGATGCCATTGCTTTTCTAACGTCTTGCACAGGGTGCCGCTCGTATGTGCTGCTGTTGCCTGTGTCTGGTTCTGGAATAAGAACAGACTCCGTGAAAGGCGCGAGGATCAAGATGCGGCTGCCATGGACTTTGATTATGGTATGGAAAATGGCTCTAAAAACTCCAAGAACGGTGCCACTCCCGGTGCTGCAGGCACTGGCGAAAAGGGAGGCTTGCACCGTGGCCAAATTTCCATGGATATGAATCTGTCTTCACCTTACCTATTGCCCCCCAAGATTCACGAGTCCCGCGAGTCCCTCAACTCTCTTACCCGCACTATTGACACTGAGGCCGACCCGTACCGTCCCGTCACCCAATATACGAACAGTGATGTTGGATCTCTTCGGTCATACCGCCGTGATCCTAATGATGCTGCCTCTGTCTATGCACCTTCTACTCGTCGCAATACTCGAATGAGCACTATGCCTGCCACGCCGTCTGCTGCTGTCATCAAGGACCCCTTCGACATTCCTACGCCTTCAGCCAAGTTGAACCACCCCTCGTCCCAGAACATCACTGTAACATCCCCGGAAAATCCCTTCGCTTCGCCCCATGATGAGAATCACGCTGTCCAGAAGAATGCTTCCTCTGCACCCTACCCTGACGACAACGGTAAAGACACGGGCCTTGATTTTGGTCTTCCCAAGGACATCCGGGAACCCCCTGCTGCAATGGTACATGGAGATCAAGGCAACGCCAACAATGGCTCTTGGGAATTGGCTGCCGCTAATGATCCTTCTGGGTATGATATGCCTGAGCATTCTCACCACATGGCCGTTGAACTTCCCAACCAGTCCGTATCTTCTGATGGTGGCAACCAAGCCTCAGCCCAGCTTTCAATTACTATCCCTCCTGCGTCCATTGGCACTGTTAGTCACGATCTTCCCCAGGTTGCTGTGCCTTACCCTGAAGATAACAATACTGCACAGCCTACATACCCTGATGATATGTACGACGATGAGCCACGCGGTCGTATTGTCCGCCGATCCATTGATCTTGGCGCTGGTGGCAACGATGGTGGTCTTCTATCTGCTCCTGCAAATGTGAACAAGAGACTCTCTGTCGGATTCCGCCCGTTGCCTCCGGATGAGATCATGGACAATGAAGACCCGGAGTACCGTGCCAACCGCATCCGTTCTTTCTATAAGGAGTACTTTGAGGATTACACCAGAGGTGGTGATGCGCCCGATGTTCCGTCTCTTCCTCGTCAGTACCATAACGGTGGTGGAAACTACTATGAAGACTACGATCCTTCGTATCTTGGAGACACCTACCTGGATACTAAGTCGAACACTTTTGTCATGCCCTATGCCCAGCCTGTCACTCGCCGTGCTATGACTCCTCCCCCAACTCGTGGTCCCCAGATGCGGGGTCCACCTCGCTTCCGTACGGACTCTGCTCTAGGACCTCGGTCTGGGTCTTCGGCCTCTCAGATGAGACCTGGGTCTTCTGCTTCAGCTAGACCTAGAAAGAAGGGCCCCCCTCCTGCTGCCCTATCTACCCTACCCAACCCCGCTAAACTTGGTAGCGATACCCTTACTCTTCTCAGTGCAACCGACTTTGCTCCCCCGTCAAGCATGGCAGACCGTGTTGCTGGAAGATCACAGAGCCCGACTCTAGAGAAGATTCAGTATGCCCCCAAGATACCTGTCTCAACACCCATTGTCGGTACGTTCGATGAGCTGCCATCGGTGCCTAGCCCTCATATGCTCAAGAGCTCAGTGACCTTGAGCAATCTGGACTTTGCGCCGCCGCGGAGATTCAAGGACCAGGATGACATGAGCGATGCCGGCAGTATCCGCAGTAACCGCAGCGGTCTGTCAGCTATTCAAACCCAGGCTATCCGCTCGGGCGCTGGGCGAATTAGCAAGCTTCCTGAAGACATGGTATTTACGCCGACGGACATGTCATCTGCTCTTAAACCTTCATGGGGCATGCGGCCGTAAATGACGATGCAACGTTGAAAGATGCCAACCTGAACAAAGTAGACATTTAATTGTTCCTGTTCTGATTCATATTCCCCCTTTTGTTTTTGGTTATTTATTTCCTTTCGTTTTCCGTTGTCTTGTATATACGGTGATATGAGGCTCGGTTGTCATTTTCCTTTTCTCATCTTCATTCCTGCCCCTTGAGCATTGGCTTTGCGAGGCCACAACGTGTTGACGAGATGGTGGTCTTTGGTTTCTATGCTCGCTCCTCTGCATCCTGCTCATTTCCTCGCTATCTCGCTCAGTTCTGGGCCTTAACGTCTTATGCATACTTTTTTGTCTAATACTAAGTCGAGCCGTGTCCATCGTCACTGGAAGGGGAAAGCGAGCCTCATCCAAGGGGATTCTCTTTTTATAGTTTTCTTTTACTTCAGTCTTGTTGGGAGCACGGCGCATGTGTTGTTTTCTGTCTTTCTTGTTGCCAATTCAGCCACCTATTATTTTCAGCGCTATGCTGTCTATCTAGCTTGGGCGAGTTGTGTCCATCTATCTTATATATTTAGTCTTTCACTTTATTCGATTACATCTAACCTTGTTAAACTAACCAACCACACACGCTCGTTCGTACCCTTGCTATTCGCCACAGTTTGATCGATCGGCTGGAGCAACGGGCAAAAACCAAAAAAAAAAAAAAAACAAATGAAGAAATATGGCATCGTTCAGAGTATGGCATTGTTCACATGAACTCCCCGCGGGACTCGAACCCGCAACCTT
>NETT01000027.1:31263-77455 GCA_003449175.1 Ceratocystis smalleyi | reverse complement strand
CTTCATTAAGCACATGTTGGCGCATTTTTGGCTGTCTTGGTGGCCCATTGCGTGACGGTTGACTTGACTTCCACTGTTTTGGTCTTGGTCACAGTGCTTTGCAGCGTCACAGTAGTGCTCGGCACTAGACTGACAGTAACCGTCTTTACAGTGGCTTTGGTGACTGGCGCAGGTGTCACCGTCGTCTTGATCGTGCTAACACTTGTAACGGTCTTGGTGGATGTGTTGGCAGGAATAGTAACCGTACTAACGACGGAGGTGGTCGCAATGCTGGTCACAGCGGCGCTAGTTACGGTCGACTTCACAACAGTGGTGGTGGTGGCCATGGCAGTCACAGTCGATGTCGAGGTCACAGGGTCTAGAGTAATAGCCTTGCCTGTAGTCTTGGTAGTAGTAGAAGAAACGATGACGTCAGAGCCAGTAACCTTGACCGTAGATGCCTTGGTGGCGGTCGATGTTACAGTCACTGTGGGAATTTTAGCTTTCAGGGTAACAGTGCTAACAACAGTGACTGTAGCCTTGACTGTTATAGTGGTAGCAGGCCCAGTCTTGAACACAGTTGAAGTAGCAAAGGCAGTCGAGGTAACAGTAACAGTTGAGGTTCTGTACTCCGTCACAGCACGCTTAGCTAGATCCTCCCCGGCAACCTCATCGAAAGAGCGGCGAGCAAGGGTGGGAATGCAGGATGGAGTGGTTGTCTTCTTAGTAGTCTTGACGCTGGTGGTAGTCGCAGTAGCAGACACCGTCTTGGCCTTCAGAGAGGTTGTCGTCGCATCAATGCTGCCAACGGTCTTAAACACGGTACTAGTAGTAGAGATTGTAGCCTGCTTGGCAGTGGAGGTAGTGAAGACGGTGCTAAAAACAGTAACAGTGGTAGACTTGGGTGTGGCAGTAGTTGTGACAACAGAAGAGATGGTCGTGGTCGATTTGATTGTAGATGCCTTGAGAGTGGTGACCGAAGTACTGGTGACAGTAGAAGTGCTCTTTAGCGTAGAAGTGACAGTCTTGGGAGTCGGGGTTACAGTTGTGCCAATGTCAGAAATAACAGTGGCTACAACAGTGGTGGTCTTTCCGGGGACGGAAGAGGTTTCAACATTAATGATAGTAGTCTTCTCGACCTTGGTGACCGTGGTAGTAGGCTCAGCAGTTACAGTAGTCTTGCTAGAAACAGTCGAAGTGGCAGTAACGGAGACGGCCTGGCTACCATTGATAGTGGCAGTGGTAGTCGTGACACCGGAAACTGTGATAGTTTGAGTGACAGTAACAACTTTAGTGATAGTGGCATTGCCAGCCACAAAAGGCGATGAAGTCAGAAGTGTAGTGTCAACCCATGAGGAATTGCCAAAGAAAGTCGCAAGCTCAAACTGCGCAACTTCTGAGTCGGAAAGCTGAGTAGCAAACGTAGCACGTGCGCTCGTGTCGGCACCAGGGCCTGAGTTTGCATACTCACCAAAAAGGACACCGTCAGTTTGAGGGCTAGATTTAGACCATTGCTCCCAGCCTGAAGCCTGCACACATGAGTCAAGGTAAGACTCGACATAGGCGACACGAGCTAGGTTGTTCCACGGGCGACCTAGGGAGATTTCAGAATACTTGGCACCCTTGGCCGGAGTCACAGTGCATTTGTCAAAGACGAAGCCACCAGCAGTTGTGCTGCTAGCACGCTTGTCCGCAGTCAGCGAAACATCATCGCGGGAAGGTGCAATGGTACTGTTAAGGAAGTAACCACGACCAGAGCCCCAAATCATATCAATAGTACCCTCGATATACGAGTTCGCAGCAAAGAGGTTACCATTGATTAGTAGGGCATCTTGAGAACCAACAACTGAACACTGGTAGAGAGAGGCATACTTGCTGCTGCGAACAGCAAAGCCTAGAGAGGCATAGCTAGGAGGGGGTTAGCAGATTGCATGTAAACCTATATCTGGGAAAAGGAGATAACTTACTTGGTGGCAGTGCCGTAGGTGTTAGCAAAGTTGATGTTCTGCGCCTTAAAGTAGTTTCCCGTAGCATACACGGTCGCACCGTCCGAGTTAGACTGATCAGCCTGTGTATCGATGCCATGATCAAAAGTGATAGTGACAGTGTTGGCAGAGTAGTCTTCGGGACGCTCTGAGTAGCCAAGGAAAATGGTAGTACCACTCTTGTTCAGAGTAAGTTGTTCATAGTACGAACCAGGGTAAATGAACACAGTGGCAGTGGTCTTGGAGCTGGAAGGTAGGGCGTTCAGAGCTTCTTGAATAGTGGAGTATGTGACAGTGTTCTCAATAGGAGTCTTGGACACAATGAAAGCACCAGTAGGAGGAATGGTGCCATTGTACGTAGTGGTTCCAGGAGTGACAGTGGTGTTTGTACCTGTCTCCTGAGGGGTCTCAATAGAATCCCAGCGAGTCAGATCAATCCACGAAGTGCTGTCCATGACTCCAGAAAGCGGATACGAATCACTCTCAAGCAGCGTAGCAGATCCAAATGCCTCGCGACTAGCGGCGTTATTCTCCCAGTTGCCAGGGCCAGTGTTGTTGAACTCAGCAAATGTGACGTATTCCAAGTTGGGAGACGTAGTACTCCACTGCTTCCAACCAGCAGGGGCGATAATTGAACCCAGATACGACTGCTTAACAACTACGCGGGCGTAATTATTGTACGGGCGGCCAAGGTAAACACTCTGCGACAGGCTAGAAACGGAGAAGCCTTCCGTGGTAGCAGCAGTAAACAAACATTGGTCAAACACATAAGCACCAATAGCGCTATATGAGGCACGATTGTGGGCAGTGATACAGCTCTTGGCCTGCTTAGCAGCAATAGTACATCCCTTGAAGTAAGCGGCACTGTAGCCCCAGATGAAATCAATGGCACCACTGATGTAACTGCTCTCAAAGTACATGTAACCATTGGTCTGGCCAGTCAGAAGAGTGTCTTGCCAGCCAATCATGGAGCAGCCGTACATGCTGATGTGGGTGCCATAGAGGGAAGCAGCCAGAGTGACATAGCTCTTCTGTGCGCCATCCAAGTTGTCGCTGTTAATGATGGCGATGTTGTACAAGGCAATCTGAGTGCTGCCAGTAGCAATAGTAGCAGTCTCAGAATTGCTGTGACCAGTGGGAAGAGGGGAGACAGAAAGACCACGGGCTTGGGTGAGCGTGACTGTGTTGGAAGAGTAGCTACTGCCAGGTGTAGCCGTCGTATACCCAATCAGCATCACGGGACCGGAGCGCTTGATGGAGGGGACCTGTTCGGTATAGGTACCCGGATAGATGAAAATGGCTTGAGGAGTAGAATCGGAAGGCAGGGAGGCAATGGCAGAGGTGAGGTTGCTGAAAGACCCTTCGACAGACCCGTCGACAGAGACGAGGACAGCACCAGCAGGAGGCTCGGTGCCGTTAGTGGGAACAGCCCAGGTGAAAGTCTTGGTATTCTCAGTCTCGGTCTCAGCTGTGGAGGTATTGGCCGACAGGGGATAGCTGGGGACATAACCGTAGGCAGTGTTATCGACCCACGAAACATCCCCTAGGAAGGTTCCTAGATCATAGGTGGATGACTGCTCTACGGTCATGTTAGTTGCGAAGGCGGCACGTTCAGTCGTAGAAGTCCAGGCACCAGGACCAGTATTATTGAACTCTCCGAAGAAGACGTTGTCGGTCTGTGGGGCAGAGGTGGACCAAATGCTCCAGCCAGCAGCATTGATGTGCTTATCCAGATAAGAATTGCGGAAAACAGCAATAGCATAGCTACTCCAAGGGCGGCCTAAGTAGGTCTGGCCCATAGTAGTGCCATACACAGCAGTGTAAGTCACATAGCAACTATCGAAAACAAAGCCACCGGCCCATGTAGAGCTGGGTCGGTTTTGGGCAGTGATACTAGCGCCTTTGGCAGTGTTCGAAGCAATGTAGCATTGGTGGAAGAAAGCTTTGGAATAGCCCCAGATAAAATCGACACTACCCTCAATGTAGCAGTTGCTGAAGACCTGTGTGCCCTGGTTGGCGAGCAAAGTGTCCTGGAAGCCAACAAAGGAGCAACCATAGGCAGCCATTTTCTTGCCATAGAAGTCGGCAGCAAGAGCAGCAGTGTTACTGGTTTGAGGATAGGTGTTGACAAAGTCGATATTGTACAGCGATAGACCAGAGCCATCAGTCTTGCGCGAGTATAGAACAGGAGTCTCTTCATTGCGGCTAAGACTAGTCAGGTAGCCACGCGAAAACTCGATGCGGACCTTGTTCTGGGTGTAATCATTCGCATAGGTGGTTTCTCCGCGAAGCGTGACCAGGCCAGTGCGGTTGATAGACAGTTGCTCAGTGTAAGTACCAGCTAGGATGTAGATAGTATAAGCAGCGCCATCGTTAGGGAGGGCAAGAACAGCGGACTGCACACTACCGTACTGACCAGCGGTAGGGGTCGCAGCTACAGTGAATGTAGACGGCACAGCAGTGGTAGTGGTATTGATAGCCGCAGCAGTAGTGGTGGTTATAAGCGTAGAGGTTGAGGTAGAAGTTGAGGTTGAGGTTGATGAAATAGTGGTGGAAGTGGTGGTAGCCGTAGCCTGAACAGCCTGTTGAGAGTTGCTGGCAGAAATAGCGGCCACAATATCGGCATCAATCCAGTTAACATCAGTGGATGCAACAGAGGGGGTCACTCCAGCAAAGAAAGCCTTGAGCTCGTAGTTTCCCAGTGAGCCAGCGTCAATCGCAGAGGTCACATAGGCAGCACGCGCAGCAGAATTAGACTTGTAGGCGCCAGCCCCAGAAGTGAGGAACTCGGTGTAAAAGTTGCCAGTAGCCTGGGTCTTGCTATCAACATGGACACCCGAGGCAGCTACAAACGAGGCAATACTCGTGTTACGGAACAGAGCGACCGAGCCACCAGCTGAGTTGGCAGCAGCCAGAAATACATTAGTATTAGTGGCGCCACTCTTTTGAACAATCTCAGAAGAGTCTACAACGATAGTCGAGTTGTAAAGAACAGAGTTGATAGTTGCGCCTTGGTTGTAGACAATCAGGGCATTGGATGCAGTGGGGACCACGCGCGTACGGAAGAGATACACTGAGGGGTAAGCGTACAGAAGCTTGTCAGAAGCCTCCAGGTATGAGTCCGTCACTAGTGCGGCTGCGTAGTTACCAGTTAAGCAGCCAGCGCCAGCACAAACTATCGAGCAGCTATAAAAGGCGTTCTTCCCTCCACGTAGATATATAGCTCCACCAGCAGTGCTGGCAACGGTAGCATCAGTGCTAGCGATCTTAACATTTCGCCAGGCCACGCGAGCAGCGGCGTTGTATGTGACAACACGACCAGGCTGGCTAATGGTAACCTTGTTGTCTGCGTATGAAGCAGCAGTAGGGCCAGCGATTGTAATCGATGCCGTGCTAGAGATGGTCACAGCCTCAGTGTAAGTGCCAGCAAGCACAGACACAGTGGGGATACCAGAGGCCTGTGCGTAGGCAATGGCCTGGTTAATGGCAGTGAATTGAGCAGAGCCATCTTGAGCGACCGTAACAGCAGCACCTGATGAAGTTGAGGTGCTGGTAGAAGTACTAGTTACGGTAGATGAAGTGGTAGTGATAGTAGGAGGTGCATAGACCGTGCTTGTCGTAGTAGCGGTCAAAGCAGATGAAGAGCTGATCTCAGTGGAGAGAGTCACAGAAGTAGAAGTAAGATCATTATCCGTTGCTAGAGAACTGAGGTTAGCAAGAAAACACCAAACGGTAAATGGCTAATAATATGCCAGTCCTTACTAAACAGAGCAGCAGAAGTAGTCGTTGCAACAGCGGTATTGGCAGTAACAGAGGTATTGGCAGCAACAGAAGTGGGAGACAAAGCTGCTGTCGGGTTGGCAGCAACAGACGTGTTGGCGATGATAGCGTACGGAGTAGAGGATGGACCAACATTCACGGAGGACTCTGTAAGAGCTGAGCTACTCCTCGTGAAATTTTCTGTCTCAACGGCGGTAGAAATAGCAACAGAGTCACTACCACCCGAAGAGACAGTGCTGTTCACCAACGCATAGATAGCACTTGAAATATCCGTGGTAGAAGTATCAATAGAAGACGCGGTGGCCAAGTTATTAGGCAGATAGCTGGTAGTGGAAGTCTCGGCAGCAGAGGTAGAGGTAGAGGTAGCAGCGGGCGTAGTCTCGGTAACAGAATCAAGAATGGCAGACAATGTCTTGGTAGTGAAAGTCTCAATAGCAGCCAAATTAGACGTAGCAGTCGTAGTCTTGACAGTAGATGTTTCCATAATATCAAATCCATACACGGTTGATGTGGTCTCAACAGTATCAGTAGCAATCAACGTCTCGAGACCTGAGCTGCTTCGTGAATAAACCAAGCCATAATCAGCCGACTCAGTAGTGGCCACAGCAGGGGTAGTGGAAGAATAGGTAGAGGTGATGGAAATAGTGGAAAGAATAGAGGAAATATCAGCAGAAGTATTAAACGAAGGAGCCTCAAGGGAGGTGGTGAAAGTTTCAGACAAGGTGACGAAATGGGTAGCAGAATCAACAAAAGAAGAAAGAGAAGTAGAAGTCAAAGAAACGAAAGAAGATGAAGTTGGCGACAAAGACAGGGTCGTCGTAGAGTTCAAAGGAGAAGTTGTAGTAGTAGAGTTAGGATGAGATGAAGACATCGCCATAGAAGAGTTTGAGAAGGACGGGGCCAACGTCACAAAGTGGCTTGAGGACTGAGTTGGAACTGAAGCTGAAGACGAAGCTGAAGTCACAGCCTGGAAGAGGACAGAAGATAGGGACGAAGCCTCCGATCTCGATGGTGCTGGAGTTGAAGTCAATGTCACAGGAGGAGCCGAAGATGGCACTGATGACAAAGGCACAAAGACAGAGCCGTCGCTTGTCTTTCCAAGATTAGTACTGCTGCTACTGCTGCTAGTACTACGACTACTGGTAACGGTAGTTACAGCGGTGGTGACATGACTAATATCAACACCATGACCACTACCGTTTCCATTGTCGTTGTTATGGCCTTTACCGTTGTCTTTGCCGTGGCTGTTACCGTAGCTGCTTTTGGAGCCTTTGCCATTTCCAGGACCCTTGTTGGCAGGAAATCTACCATTGCCGGGGCCTTGGTTTCTAGTCGGGCCTCTACCGTTGCCGTATCGGTGGCTGCTACCGCCATTCTCTTTGCTGGTGTAACTTCCATGGCCTTTACCGCGATTAGGGCTGTTTCCGCCATGCATCTTAGCATTGCCATTGTCGCCGTGATTACGGCCACTGTTGCTGTTGCTGGGGCTGTTGCTGCTACTTCTGGTGACACCATCATGGTCAGGAGGGGATGAGGGTTTTGCCTTACATGAGGAGGATGAGACATCGCGACGCTGTCCACTGTGTGAATCCAAAATGGGTTCAGCACCATACGGAGCAGCTTGGACATCGGCAATCAAGCCGGAGAGGCTAAGTGCCAAGGCCAGAGCAGAAACACGGACCATCTTGTGGAAGAGGTATGTGATTGTTTGATCTCTGTAGAGGAGGGGGGGGTGGGGGAAGGTACAATTAAGAATGACAGCCGAAAATAATAAGGGAAAAATAAAAGTGCACAAGAAAGAATGCCGCCAAGTGGCTGAGGAGGGAAGGAGATAGAAGAGAGAGGGGAGGACAGAGAGGACCCTGGACACGGTGCCTTGGCTGGAGACAGAAAGACTCAAGTAGACATCGAATCAAGATGGGGTGGGCTAGATATATGTTCGTGAGAACGAGCCCGGGTCACGCTTCTCTTCTTGAGCCCGGCCAGAATACGCCCGGCCAACAGCCTAAGAATCCTGCCATCATGTTCAGCTTCTTTCATCTCCTGAATGAGTTCTTCCTTTTTCTCTCGCTGTTATACTCAAGAGGGAAAGAAAAAGCTTCACTAACACAATGAGGCAAAGTACAAAATACAAGACCTTGCCAGCAGAGAATTCTAGTAGGCTAGATGATCCTGTATTCACTATGGCTTTCAATCCCAACTTGGTTGGTTGTATTCATCGCTTTATTGATCCTGTGGCCTCAGCCACCGTAAAGTCGGAAAAGCGCCTTCCCTGTAGCGAACAGACACTAGAAGAAAGAAAAAGGAAACCGAATCCAAGCTGTAGGGATAGACAGGCTTCTTTCAGGGAAAATCACGACATGTTTTAGTGAGCGGGCTCGGCCTAGGCTTATTGTGTGCAAAAGAATAGAGGTTGAAGTTTTAAGATTAGATTCAAAGCCAGGGGAGCCCCAAACAGGCAGGAAGATGCGAAATGTGCTAGCAGACAGACGCCAGGAGTAAAGGAGAGTCGGGCTGTCCACCCACCAAACGAGTAGTTAAACGCATCATTCTGAGATTGGAGCGGGACAGTGGAAGCCCTGGCCGACGTAGATTGAGGTTTTCCCGGTGGTATTAGTGCACATGATAGCATGTGCGTACAGGTTAGACGAGAGGTAGCCACATGTAATCTTCATGACCTGTGGTGCCAAGACCAACAATAAGGACTAGCCACATGGAAAACAAGCAATGAGAACTGACTATCCAGCGATCTAACCGCCCAAGCCCCCTGCCGCTGACGTTTTGACAGCTCAACATTGCCGATAAACAGTTCGCAGAAAAGGAGACAGGCAAGGAGGGGGAGAGAAGAGCGCGAACCCCAAGAGAGCTGGATAGGAAAAGGAAACCGCGACCAAGGGACAGAACGCAGCTTGGTTGTCTTCTTCCGAGATCCACACTTGACACTATTGGCCAAGGACTCCATCAGAAAGCAAGCCTCCCCGCCCCCCTATCTGTCTCTATAGCCGAGCTGAAGAAGCAGCAGAAAAGCTCCACCACGCCACAAGGCAAGGTTCCAGGCTCGGCGCAGAGCGAGTGGGCTAGATCCTATTTTATTCGGCGAAGGTAAAGGGGTCCACTGGAAGGCCGAAGCCACGAACAAATTTGATTCCTGGTCCAGAACCAGAGCCACGTAGCTCTAGAACTCATGTGAGTGCAGAGACCACATACGATTTTCCAGTGTGGCCTGATAAAATGCCACGCGGAGACAGGAGGAGCGAAGAAGCGCGAGCGAGAGGAGAGGAAGCGAGGCAACGAGGAAACATTGAGGGCGGAAGCATGTTGGCCGCGTGGCAGCTAGTGAGTTAAATTGTTAGCAGAATTTGGCAATCATTCAACAAGGCCCAATCAAAAGGGCTGCGATACTTGGTGAGAAAACTAGCAGGCCCAGCAACGGAACGAATTTTCCCGCGTGGGTGAAGAAAGCGCCTCACGTGATCGGATAGGGCTTGCACAAGTCCAATAGTCTTCGACTTTTGACTTTGCTCTTTCCCTTATTGCCAACTTCCCCCCACAATGGCATTCTAGTATGGGAGTTCAGCAACATGGCAATAGGGTTAGGATACACCCCTTTGGAGCATAGGGTTAGGACCGACCCGAGACATACAGATGGTAAGATGGATACCCGCATTCTGGTTCTTGGGCATCCAGGTGCCCGCACCCCACATTGTCTCAACTCTATCCCCCCCCCGTACCTAAAACACGTCTAAAACATTCTTTGGCATCACAGAAATACTGAGTTTTCCTTAGGCAATATTAATATGTACTGCCTTGAGTTCTTATTGACAGGTTCTAAGGTTACTTGGTATGTACGAACAATGGACGTCCCCTATTCCCCCTCATCTGAAATGACATCGCCTGGCGCTTACAAGCACTGCGAGTAATACTCGTTCTGCACGGTGCAAGTGAATCCAGCAGCACAGCTGGTAGGGCCGTTGTAGCCAGTGCCACCGCACTGCTGGAACTGACCGGCGGTGCCCGAACCGGTGCTAGAGCTGCCAGTCTGAGCCGAACCGGGAGGGGTGGAACCAGTGGCAGCAGTCAAGGGCTGGGCAGAGCTAGGGGCCGAGTTGGGATTGGGGCCGTAGGTAGGCTCGTCCTCCTCCTCCTCCTCGGGATCGCAGGTGTCGTCATCATCATTCTGGGTGCTGGCGGGGTTGGTCGGGGTAGCAGGGCTGTTGCTAGGCTGGGAACCAGGAGTCGACGGGGCGTAAGAAGTAGTGGGGTCCTCATCTTCAGGGTCGCAGGTGTCATCGTCATCAGGGTTGCCAGGGCTGGTGGCG
The DNA here is from genome assembly GCA_003449175.1 of Ceratocystis smalleyi. NCBI lineage: Eukaryota > Fungi > Ascomycota > Sordariomycetes > Microascales > Ceratocystidaceae > Ceratocystis > Ceratocystis smalleyi. The sequence goes on along the minus strand of NETT01000027.1, from coordinate 67,392 downwards.
CCAGGGCCCGGAGCACCACCAGAAGTGGTAGCAGGAGGGCCTTGGGCACCACTGGAAGAGGTGACAGCAGTTTCATCGTCATCATCAGCGTCGCAGGTCTCTTCCTCGTAGTAAGGGTTAGGGGTAACATCACGGGCCTGAAGCCCAGTCGGAGTGGAAATGGCAACGGCAGTGGTAGTGGCTTTTTCGCCGGCGGCTGCCAGCAGAGCTGAGACAGAGTGGTAGGCAGGCTTGGGCTGCAGATCCTTGTCGAACATATGGGCCTCACCAGCACCCGGGAAGGTGTTGGGGATCCAGGAGTACTTGTCGGTGAAACCCCAGATGGTCACGCCGACGCACTTGGGAACGTCCATGCAGGCACCGACAATGGTAGCATAGTCATCAGCCTGCTTCACCTGGGCACCCTCGGCAGGGGGAAGGCTAGGGTGGCGGACGTCCAGCTCGGTGTAGGCAACCTCCTCAACACCAGCGTCTAGGTATTTCTGGAGGTTTTCGACGTACGCGGCCTTGGGGGAGACCTGGCCAACAATCATATGAGCCTGAAGACCAATACCGTGGATGGGGGCACCAGCAGCCTTGATGCTCTCGATAATCGCGACGACGCCGTCAGATTTGGCATTTTGGGTCTCAATTCCGAAGTCGTTGTAGTACAGCTTAGGGATGGAGTCCGCGGCAGCAGCGTACTTGAAGGCCAGAGGGATGAACTCCTTGCCGATGTTCTTGTGGAAGACACTGTCACGGTAGGCACCGTTGTCCTCCAGGGCCTCGTTAACAACATCCCATGAGTAGCACTTGCCCTTGTAGTGCCCAACCTGGTTGGTAATGTGAGTCTCCATGACCTTGGTCAGTGTGTCCTTGGTCCAGGTGCCCGAAGTGACCCACTGGGGCAGTTGCGAGTGCCAGACGAGCGTGTGGCAGCGAAGTATCATTCTTTGGCTGGCGGCCAGATCGGCAATGACATCACCGTCTTTGAAGGTGAAGACGCCCTGGGTCTTCTCGGTGAATTGCCATTTCTGGGTGTTGCCAGGAGTCAGAGAACCCCACATTATGGAGTCCTTGAGCATCTCGACATATGCAGTGTCGGTCAGCTCACTGTTGTCGACAGCAGTACCGAAGTACCTCTTGCCGGCAATCTTGGCCATACGGTCGAGGCCTTCGAGGTTTGAGGCGGCCATGGCCGCAGAGGCCATGAGAAGAGCAGAAGCAGAGAAGCGCATGGTGGGCGAAATGGGATGGGGCAGCAGATGATGATAATAGAGACTGAATGGAATGAATGAGTGAAGATAGAAGAGAAAGGAAGCAAGAACGATAGAAAATGAATGTTGTGAAAGAATGTAAATGAGCCAGTCAATACAGCAAAAGAAAAAGAATGTAGAAATGAAAACGAAGTAGTCTCAGAGAAAATGGTTCCAGTCCATTGCACTTTGCAAAGTATCAAGTAATGCAGGAACCTCAGCAATGGGAGGCGGACGATGGCAGGCTTTATACGAGATACTTGCAACAAGCACCGACCCAGAGCACGAGCAGCTCACAGCAAGCGGCCCCCCTTGCGCGCTCCTCCTCAGTAGACTTCCAGCCGGCGGGTAGGTTATTCTAGGACGATAGGATCAGTCCCCCAGCCAAGTCACTCAGTCCGAAGGCGAAACACGGGACTCGTTCACATCATATCGATGCTCATGATCCACCAGTCCCTGTGGTGCTATTCTGGACTTGGGATGTGGGAATGGTGAAACAGATTGGACGGTGGACTTGCAATTTTCAAACCAATTTAGCCTTGGCTGGGGGCAGCCCGATCGCCGGATGGCCGGTATTGTTAGAGCTAGGATCTCAGCATCATAGCGCAATATTTCATGCAATCCCCTACCTATTATGCGGAAGATCAGGCCCCACTAATTCCCGAAAGCGTAGCACTTGTTTCCCATCTCTAGGCCAACCTATCCCTGACTTTCACTATACGCTGCCTGAGACCACTATAGCAAAGCTCCTAACAGTGCTTAATTTCATCTGATGCTGCTGGAACTTGCCCCTGATAGCTTAACTCCAGAAGGCCCCACTCGCCTACAGCTTGCAAAGTCCCCCCTCTCCCCTATGGTTGCTCCATTTTTATGGATCCCCTCAGGCTTTCCGAGACACTATATTGCAACCACATACCGCTAACGCCCAGACCAGCAGTGCTATGGGGGCAGCCATGTAGCAGCTATAGTATGAGCCTAATAAGACATCAGGGCTTGTCTTTCCTCAGCCTTCTGTCTTGGCTGCCCTTCTCTCTCCCTAGATGCATGTACAGTATTTTTACCCGCCTTCTTGCCTTTCTATTTGCCATTGAAACAGCACCTTGGCAACTTCTAAAACCAAAGCCCTTATTCCAAAGAACTTTCCATGACACGCCCCTTGAAACCTGCAATTTACGGTGGGTCCTGGATGAGTAAGCATTGTGGTCGCCCCAGAGCGGGCCTGTTGTTTTTGAGATTTCTCCTTGTGCGTCACTAAGTTTCATTTCTATTGCTTGTTATTGTTCAGTGTTTAATTGTACAATTCCGATATTCTATTAATTATGTTTTCTTTTGCTGGTAAGCGGTCAGTGTTATCACATAGTATATATGTAGTACATGCATGTCACGTGACCTGGGGATAGAGCGTGTGTATGACTCTAGGGTCTAGGGTCTAGGTGTCACGTGACGACGGCATCCTTTGTGCCAGTCATGTCCGTTGCTGCCGCCACGCGACACTTGTCGAATTCGTTCCTGATATTCCCTCAGATTATAATGTACATTTACTAGGACCATACATTGCTCGGTGGTTTGTCCGAGCATGCGCTTGGCAAAACCCCTAGTGTGATCTGCCTGCCGGTCGGCGTTCTGGCGTCATACACACATCGACGCCACACTGCCCCTCGCCACGCACTGCTCATCTCCGCCCTAGTCGTCCTGGTCGTCCCATGATGGCTTCCAGTGCTGGTCGTTGCATGTCCATGCTTCGGCTCGGTGCGCGCAGAAGCCCCGGACACATGGGATTGCGCACATTAACTCTGCCTCCGCGGTTGACAAGACGCAACGGTGCATCGCCGCTGTCGTCACTATCGTATTCGGCAGAATTACATGACCGCCCGCCGCCGCCTATGCTATGGGCGGCATTGTCCTCGTACGTCTCGAGCCGGGAAAAGTAGTCAGCTAGACCGTCGACGCTAGGCGTGCCAACCACCACGTCATATTGAGGCGGTCTAGAGAGTCCGTTCTCCTCGTTGATATCATCGTCATATGGCGTTGGCAAGTCCAGGCTCGTGTCAATGGTTAGGTCGGTGAAAGCCCGTGGTTGATACGACGGCGCACGGTTGATTCCGTGGCTGGACGGGGAGAGCCCGAGCCCCGACTCGAGCTCGGGCGGCGCGTTGCCAGCACCAAGGTCGAGGTTGTCTCCTGATACAGGCTCTACTTGCGTCATCACCAGAGTCTTCGGCGACATGCCTGGGACTGTCAAAGGTGACGCAGACCGCGGGAAGGATGTAAGCGGGGCATCGGGACATCCGCATTGGCGGTGGGGCTGCGAGGTTGTGCTATTGCTGTTGTCGACTGACGAATATTGCGGCAGTGTCATCTCGTTGTTGCGGCAGTTGAGTATCATGATTGGCGACTCAATGGTGATTTCATACTGGTTTTTGTAGGATGCCGGCTTGACGTCGTCCCGCTTGGCGACTCTGAGAACAACCTTCAACCAAACAACACGTTAATAAGGGAGGGAGGAGGGGAGATGTGCAGGCAGGAAAGGAAAAAAAGAAAAAACTTACCCGCACCCAATGCTGCACGGTAAAGCGTGTCCAGCTCACGTCCGGATGTACTTGCAGATCTGACTTGCGTGCCATCATCTGGCACGTCGGAATCTGGACATTAAGGTCCAGCTCCGTATCCTCCCACAACTCCTCGAGCCCCAGATCCAGCTCGCCCAGCATGTTGGACACGCGATTGCGAAAGTGCACTGCGTCGTAGTTCTCGGGCATGGTTCCGCGTTCTGACGCTACAGTACGGTGTATTTGGCGCGATTCATCGTCGACCTCACCACCCCGGCGGTACGTCAACGTCGACCCTGGGAATCGGGAACTGTCGACTTCGTGCCCCGCCACCTTTTCAAACACACAGAACATGCGTTTCGGGTCCTTTCGCTTGACAACAGTGCCGGTATGGGGGTCGAGGTACTTGGATATGTATTCAATGGACTCAGAAATATACACACGCACTTTAAGCAGCTGTACCCGTTTGTCCAGCGGTTGGAGCTTGAGCATAATGGGCAGACGAGAACCAATCGGAAATGTGCGACCCGAGAGCACCATTTCATAGTACAGTTGATCTTCCCAACATTTTCGAATAGCCACAGGTTCAGTGATTTCCAATGACATCATGTCGGGTAGGCGAATAATGGAGATGTCGCGGTAACCGTGAAGATTGGGTTTGAAGGGCCCTGGTCGTACGATCTCGGTACTAAGACGCCATGTGAGATAACCGGCCGGCAGGTTGACAGTCTCACAGTAGCGGTAATCGACGGGGATTTCGAAGGAGTATTCGTAGATGCCAGCCGGGAATCGTTTATAGTCCTTGTGCACATGGTCTTGGGAGGATGTTGAGGATGTTTCTGACTTGCCGACGCTCCGTGACCGCGCACGGTGCACTAGGCTGAGGCGGCGGCCCTCTTTACAAGAACGGTTTGAGCCGGAGCTAACAGATATTGCAGAAGCGGAATCGGGGCTGAGGAACGAATTTTGTCGGGGGCGGGGAAGGCAGCGCATGTCGGAAAGGGTGTTATGGGAGTCGCTAGCTAATGTAAAAGTGCAGAGGGTGCCATACTCGGTCTCCCACGACTTTGAGGCGATGTCGAAGAACTTGAGTTCTTGTGAAAGAGAGTTGAGCAGTTCATGGTCGCGTCGGCGACCCTTTATGGGCACTCCGGCAGCTCCGGGCCAGTCAATCCGGCCCTTGCCGTTAAGCCGCAGGTTAATTTCTTTAATCTTGACAGAGCGCGAAAGTTCCAGCTTGAGAGTGCCACGTAGAAAGGCCGAGCCCGGCTCACTACGCCGGCCCCTGCGCCGTCCGTGGTGATCGAATCCGGTCAAGAAGAGGTTGGGCTCGGCTAACATAATGGAGACCGTCATTCCGCCCCCGGAAGCAATGGGCTTGGCAGATGCGTCAGCCATAGTATGAGGAAGTCTTGGGCCGGGCGAAAGGAGGGGGGGGGGGGGGGGGAGTAAAATAAATAAATAAAAAAGGCCAAAGACCTGGAGGCCGAGTATGTGCTCGCCGTGGTGTTCGGAAAGCGCTATATAAGATAAAAGATACCAAGTACCGAGCCGAATATTCGAGTGATCGGGGATTAAGTCAAGAAACAAAGACCGACAAAAAAACAAAGAATGATGTCACACACTGTAAGAAGCTCAGAAAAAAAAAGTCGTGAAAACAACAAAGACGAAGGCCGTTAAAAGGAACGGGTAACAAAGCAATGATGAGAGGAAGAAGGGGGAAAAAGAGCAGGAAAAAGTGAAAATCAGAAGAAAATGATGCTGAGAAGAATGATCACTCTAAACGATTAATGCGGAGAGATAAAAAAAAAGATAAAGAGTAAAAAATAAGACAGTAAATATAGAGAATAGAAGAATAAAAATAAAGATAAAGTCAAGGCTTTAGGGTGAGCTGGGGAGAGGATTTCGTTCACCTAGTAAGGGTGAAGTACGTAGGAAAGTGAGATGCCAAGATTTGGCGGCTTGCGAGAATTTGTATAAGAAAAAAAGAAGTAAAGAGAACCAAAGGCATGAAAACGACCAGGAAAATAGGAGGAAAGCATTTATTTAAAAGAGAAAAAACCCCGAATTATATCACAAGTCATATATCGAGGGAGGCGCTCTGAGCAAAATCAGCAACTACTTCGCCTGATCAGGAACCAAAGTTGCCAGAAGTGCCAGTTGTTAGGAAAGTACCACTGGTTCGAGGTCGGGGCGACACAGACGCACAGCGCGGCAGGGCAGAGCAGAAAGGTAAGCAAGTGGAAAGTGGCAATGAACAAAAGTCACAGACCAAATCCGCAGTTGCCTTTGCGCTTGCATCAAAAATAGGAGCAAATGTGTTAGAGTTCCAACGTAACTTCCCCCTCCTCTGTAAACAAGGGATGACCTTAGCCAAAAAGGGTAATCACCTTTCTTGACTACCTTGTTATTGCTCTTTATTTTTTAGTCTTGTCTGGCTAGCCCGACAGGTTGCTACGGTTTGATTTGATTTGGGTGATTGTGGTCCTGCACTTGAAGATAGCTGTTGTATGTGTTTCTCGGATTGGTTCGAAGATATAAATGTAAAGAGAGAAAAGAACGAAAAGAACGAAAAAGGGGCAAGAGTGAGAAGACACGGCAATAACAAGAAGAAATCGCAAAATACTACCGCGCTCACTTGGCTCATGCCTCGGCCGTACCTCTACAAAATGAAGGGCAGGAGAAAAAAAGAAAGAAAGACGCCGCATGCACAACCCGTTCGGTGGTCATGGCGGGCGCCCACAAGGTAAGAGTCAGGAAACTCCTCCATCTGCCCATCCCTTCCTCCCTTCTAGCCTTGGTCTCTGCGTCTGTTTTTTTTTTTCCTTTTTTTTTTTTTTGCCTTGATAGGGGGTTCCAAACGTCAAGCATTACACTGCCGGCAAGGGATTCCGCGCTCCAGGTTTAGAGAGACACTGTTTCTGTCGGTAGGCAAGGCAAAAGGAAGATGTATGAGAGGTATGAGAGAAGGACCAAGAGCGAACAGTTCGGAGCGGGCGAGTCTAGCATTTGTTAGAGGTTGTTATGGTCCACGTTGTGTACGACTGTGTTTTATTTGGAGGTTTGCTTGGCACAAGGAAAAATCCCCCGACTTCTAAATAAGAGCCTGGAACAAAGGGGAAGGGAGATAAAGTGGTGTGACCCGGCAAGCAAGCCAAACAACAACGCACAACAATCGAGATCAAAGCCACTGTGGAAATTTGGCTGTGTCGGAAAGGAACAACCAAGACCAGCAGCATAAGCCTTCCTCCGTAGCGGTGAAGGGAAAGCCGGACTTCCGGTATAACAACAGTATGAAATCCCACTCATATCGCTCAGGTCTTTTGCCCTCTAGGGCATGTAAAAAAAAAAAATCTCTTCTGTCATTCATGCACGTGGATCAGGTCTGCTGAACCGTTTTTTCCATGCTGGCTGGCATGGTGTGGGTTGATATGACGGTGTCGTACATACATCAACATGCATTGTAAATGGTGCTACTGCGTCATCCCTCCCAACCAAGGTAGTCTTGCTTGTGCTTTTCTCTTTTTGTTTTTCCAGCCTTGGAGACTCCTCTTTTCAACATCACTAGCACTCGTAGCAGCTAGAAAAGAAAGTGACGAGGGAAAAAATCTGTATATATATATATATATATATATATATTCTAATCTAGACTAGCCACCTTGTCGCTTCCCCTCCAAACTTCAGCGACATGGATCTATCCTTGCCGAGCACGACCACCTGAGCCTCATCTTTTCCGTCCGTGACTCAAAGCCAAGCCAGAAGGGAAGAGGGAAAAGCCCCATGACGAAAAGTTTCGCTCGTTTAGGAGTGCCGGTGTGCGGAGAGCGGGAAACAAGAAGGAAGGAGCTACAGAAAGACATTACTATAAAATACCCGCCGACTTCCTATTTGATGCAAAGTACCAGTAAGAAAGAGTCTCCTCCAGAAAATAGAATCCCACTTGTGCCATAAGCATCAGAAACTAATACAAACCTAGTTCTCGCCGTGCCTCGGGTCGGAAGAGGCTTGAACACACGGCAAAAAAGAATATGCTTGCTTCCCTTCCAGATCTTTTGCTGCGCCCCGACTGACTAGACCAGTCAGCGACCTTAATAAAGGGTCTAAGAAAATAGCATTGGGGGACTTGCTGCCCAGAGCTGAAGAGCTGCCTCGACCGGTCTACATGACAGTTCCTGCGCACTATGCGTGGGCCTATTTTTATGTGGCCCAACAGTGCATATCCCCATGCACAATACTGTGCGATTATGTGTAACCCTAAGTAGCAATGGATACCCTAGTGTTTTGTAAGCTCGTATGCCAGGCCCAGTCAAGTATGATGTCTGCATTTTGTGACATGCTGAGCCAAAAAAAATCATTCCTATCTTTCCTTGGACAGACGCAGCAGTTTGAGACCCAGATCATCGGACGACAAATGCGCCATGAAGAGAGGCCGAGTGACCAATCAGCCAGAGAAGCCCAACTAGCCAAGCTGGTCAACGGGCGAGTTTCTGCAAGTACGTGCAGTCTAACTCACGCACTGGCCCTGGTAAAGTTTGGAGTCTTTGATACTACAGTCCAGTGCAGGCTGATAGGGCGGGGTAAGTTGGCCAGTTTTTAGCGGCTAGCTGTATGAAATAAATTGCTCTTTTTCTCTGTTTTTTTCTTGCGCAATTTCCCTGCGGTGTGCAAATTGTGCTGAACCGCCTAGAGCTTGACTGACACCTGATGGGACTCGGAGATGATGGCTGCAAACGAAACTGACGCAATATGGCCTGGCCACAGCGATGCGGTCTTTGGGAAGGCAGAGGTTGAAGTCGGGGGCTGTTTTGGCTGCAACTGCCCCTTTCAGTTGGAGGCCCGTTCCCACTTACCTCTCGCACGACTTATTACTTGTGTTGGCCTGTCCTCGGGCTCCTCCCTCACACGACTGCTTCCTGTACTAGACTGCCGATTTTTTACCAGAACAGAAAACAGGCAAGTGGAGAAAAAGAAAAAAGGCAAGTTGGCTGTTGCTCGCTAGGATAGAGATTTTGGAGGCGAGAAGGGGGTAGTTGCCCTGTTCTCTGTCTTGGTTCTTTGGTCAGGACGAGGCAGGTGCGCGGGCCGAGTCTTGCTCCTTCCCGAGCCAGCAAGTCGCCACAGCCCGCAGCAAGAAAAGCGCAGCAGAGATTAGCAGGCCGGCGTAATGATAGAGCAAGAAGCACGAGCAAACACGGAGGCCAATACAGACAGAAACCAAAGCGAGACAGACAGGCTTGGCAACATTCCGAGACGCCAATTTTGGTATATACATACGTGTGTTAGAGGCAACTGTGTAGTACAAGACAAGACACCCAATGTTAGCTATTGGTGTCCGGGGAACATAGAATGGGTGCAAGAACAACAGGCCAGAACAATAAATAACATGAAATTGGTGGCGGGGCAAAGCATGCCCAAGGGAGAGAGAATTGGGATCAGGCTTTTTTGCTTCTTTCATTGCTGCAACCAAACTTCGGCACTTCATAACAATGGCGTTGTAACCCTAATTCTAGCCCTGACGGATTTGGGACCTCCTCCTTTTACTATTAGTGTCAGGTTAAACATGTAGCAGCGATTCAAAGCAATGTATGCAATGCCATTGGCTGGTGGGACAAGGAACAAAGGGCAGAGGAACACGGTGGTGACGCCTATAAAGAAAAAAGAAACAACAGGAATAACAAGACATTCTATGGGTTGAGTGAGGGACATCCAAACGAGAAATCAGTACAAGAACAGCCAAAAACTTGCCGCGTTACTGTATAAGACGCAGATCGTAATAAAACAAAGGAGACAAGGGGCCCTTGGGGTTGTTGGAGAGGAGGGAGTGGGAGCGTGGGAGCGTGGGAGGGCGAGAGGGCTGGAGAGCGAAGACGAGTCGATTAGTAAGAGAGCAGCGCTGAGAGATGGGCGAGGGAGGCAAGTGCATCAGATAGAGAATTTCAAGTACTGGACGGCAGGGAGGAATGTGCGGCTCAGAAAGCAGACAACGACAATGAGTAGGCCAAGCATTGGCATGTCAAGCTTAAAACTCCGAAAACATACACCCCTGAGAAACACGTCCAAGACTTTAAGATTCAAAGGCTTCTTGAACTTGTGAAAACAAACAGGTCTATCAGCTTTCCCGAAACATGAGGGGGAGAGACAGCAGGAGGCTCAAGGAGATAGGCTGAAACTAGTTGAGAACCATGCCGAGGGTTAAGGGAGGAAAGGAGCTAAGTGCAGAGGAGGAAGGAAGAAGAGAGGGGGGAGAGAGGCGAGAGAGAGGGGAGGGAGAGAGAGAGAGAGAAGGGGGGAGGGGAGAGAGAGAGTGTGTGTGTGTGCGAGTGAGGACATGAGAAACGCAGGCGGGACGAGGCCAAGGCCAGACCCCGTTACTGTTACTGCTGCTCTACACTCCAATGTCGCATCAAAACGGTGCGACACCAAGCTCCAAACGAGAGGATTTCCTATATGGAACGGGCCTGATCTGGAGATAGCCAGCCAGTCAGCTCTCTCGCAACGAATCCAAGGCCAAAAAGCAACAGTGCACAGGGTGGTGCCAAGCAACAGGCCAGACTGAGAGAAATAGAAAACAGTAAAAATCTATGCCCGCAGAATGCGAGAGATGAATAATCGGCCGATCTACAAGAGCTCGCTCGCTAACTGCCTGCCTGCTGCCACACAACGAGAAACACTGATTTCCCAACAAGACTTCCTGTTATGGGCTTATCTTGTGAAGCCCTTGACTTCCATGTGACGGGGGCAGGGCTGAACTTGGCGGTTGGTTGAGGAGGGGTAGGAAGAAAAGGAAGAAGAAGGAGGTGGAGGAACCCGGATCAACAAGAAGGAAGGGGAACAAAGACACGCTTTCTCAAAGAAGCAGCAGCATGGGGAGATCAAAAGCGGAAAGGGAATATCGAGAAACGAGAGACACGAAAAATAGAAGAAGAAAACAAAACAACAAGACAGCGCGGCCTGGGCCTGTAGCTGGTTACCATGTGTGTGTGTGTGTGTGTGTGTGTGTGTGTGTGTGTGCACGTTGGACGGAAAAGAAAAAAGAAAAGGAACCGAGGGACTGGCAAGTTTGCCCATCTAAGACAATAAGAAGCCTGGACAGAGAAATATAAGAAGAATAGCATTCCCCGACGCTGGCCGATGGACGGGCATGCGAGACGTCTTGTTCTCTCCCCCCCCCTCTCTCTCTATTCTTTCTATTTCTCATATTTTCCATCAACTGTTTGCTTCTGTTTGTTGATGTGCATGTCGACGTCTGCTCTATTCATAGGTTCACAACGCCTAAGCAGTGATACCAACATCTAGTTTTAGTCGTCTGTTGACCGCTCTTCTCCCTTTCTTCTCTTACTGTTATCATGGCTCAGAACCTGCTTTCGCCGGGCGCGGCCATGAATATGGCTCCCTCGCACGATCAGAGTCAGCCACGGCCTCCAACGCAGCCGCACATTTATTTCAAGGAGCCCACGCCAGAAAGCATCCATGCGCAGACAGGAACGCCTGTTGCCAGTTTTCCAACTTCTCCTACACCCGCCCCGGCCCCCGTGACTGTCCATCCCTCTGAGAACCCACAGGTAAACGTGGAATTCACCGACCTCGGGCCACACAACGTCCCGCAGCAGATTCACGTGCCCCGGAAGCTGGTGCTTTGCTTTGACGGCACCGGCAATAAGTTTCACGGTGACGATAGTGACAGCAACATTCTCAAACTATTCCGCATGCTGGATCGTACAGCTCACGACCAGTTCCATTACTACCAGCGTATGCTTGCTCATGCCCCTCCCTTGAGAAACACTGACTAACCTTGCAACAGCTGGCATTGGCACGTACGTGCAGACCGACGACCTCAGCCACACCAGCATCCGCGAGCGCTTCAAAGCATGGATCCAGAAGGCCAAAGACTCGGCTATTGGCTCCTCGTTTGATCAGCACGTAGTTGGCGGCTACCGCTTCCTGATGCGCTATTACAACCACGGCGACGAGATCTATATCTTTGGTTTCTCGCGGAGTGCCTATATTGCACGTTTCTTGTCGGGGATGCTGGATATGGTTGGCCTGCTACCACATGGAAACGAGGAGATGATATACTTTGCCTGGAACACTTTCTCGCAGTGGCAGTGCCGTAGTGGCGACACTGGGAAGCGCGCCGCTAAAAACAAGCACAGGATGTACGACTTCATGAAGGGCTTCCGCGAGACCTTTTCGCGCCCGGTGCGCCGGATTCGCTTTCTTGGCCTATTCGACACTGTCATAGCGTTCCGCGCTTTGAGACCGCCTGGATGCAGCGAAGCAAGTTTCCATACACAGCACGTTCCAAAGCCAAAGTAATTCGCCATGCCGTGAGCATTGACGAACGCCGGGCCAAGTTCCGCCAGGACCTGATCTACCAAGCTGGGAGCAACGATGAAGACGAAGATGGCATCGACGATGATATCGAGAACGTCGCAGATTCTGCCCCCAAAGTCTCGCGCTGCCGGGACTCCGGCGGTGCCAGGACAGGCGCTAAAGCCTCCAAAGCGGCTGCTTCTGCCAACTCTGCGCCGGCGGGGGGTGAGCCCTCGCGTGGGCGCAGCCGCCCGCACTCTCACTATGAGCGCTATCGCTGTCCTTCGCGATCACGATCATGTGTTGCCAGTGCGGCTGGATCTGCGATGTCGCGGCTTTCAGCTGCCGGTGGGCCTGTTCCGACGGAATTTGAAGGCTATGACTCGGAGGATGACACCAAGCAGGATGTCGATGAGGTGTGGTTTGCTGGTGGCCATGGCGATGTTGGCGGTGGCTGGGATGTTGACCGTCCTGGCTGCATGAACATCAGCCACGTGCCATTGACCTGGATGGTGCGTGAGGCGAGTCGTGCAGGCCTGCGTTTTGATGTCGACAAGGTGATTGCCATGGGCTGCGCAGCGGCGCTCAAGGATATCGACCCGGAGCGCGCGGAGGCGGAGGCAATCCCGGATATCCAGGTGGAGATAGCACGCAGCAGCACGGGGTCGCTGGCGACAGAGAAGAATGCTACAGGCCGAGATGTCGCTGGCGCAGCCGAAGAGTCGGGCGACCCACGAGCCAAGTTCCATGATATCCTGCGCAAGGCCGAGACCAACGTCATCCACGACTCGCTTGTCTTTGGCGGCGATCTCTCGTTTGGCGCTACGCTCAGTTGGCGCATCATGGAGTACTTGCCGTTCCGCCGCATGGATCTACAGAGCGACGGGACGTGGAAGCCCATCCGCTGGCCCCTTCCACGCGGAGAGACTCGCGATATACCGAGAAACTCGCGCATCCACGGCAGTGTCATACGTCGCATGCAGCAGGACCTGAACTATCGACCAGGGAACCTCGTCATTGGAGGTGGTGGCCGAGGCGTTAGAGTCGCTCCGGCTAGCTATGGCATGGGCGAGTGGGTGTGTGTCGAGGGCCATGGCGACCCTGTGGCTGAGATTTACGTGCGACGAGGATAGCGTTGGAGGTATGAGGCGATGGGCCCGAGAGGGGTTTTCAGGGCTCCCCGGGATGTCTACGGCTAGGGAGGGAGGAGGGATAGGGGAGAAACGGGTTGCTATATATGGAGTCCTATATCATAGGGTTGTCGAGTCCTATGTATGCATGTCTGCTCTTTTCGTGCAAGTTGAACATGAGTCGCCGCCCTGTACGTACTGAAGAAACTCGAACACTGAAAGCTTAATTTTTAATTTGATTCGGCAGCATTGGATTCCAAGGGAAAAACAATACGATAGCAAGCAGCTCAAGTGAACAAAGAAGACGTCTTGTATTGGAGAACAGGACTACACAGCAGTAACAGCAGTAACAGCAATAACAACGGCAACACCAACCACCACCCACCACCCACACTAACATCCGTCTTAGTCTCGGGCCGGGCATTTTCGAAAAAGCAGCAAACAAAAACGCCTCCAATCCACGCTAGGCCAAGATCATGTATGTATGGGCTAGTGATTTTGAAGCACATGCCCCCTCGGCCTTCCTGCCCCATGGCTCGTCCTGCGTCTCTCCTGACTCCCGGCGGATCTTGAATGCTTGTTTTAGCATATCCTTCATGTTGCGGCCGGCAATAGGGATCTCAAATCCATCCGCCATGCGCTCGTTTAGCATTTCCTCCTCCGTCACCCACTTGAAGCCCTGATGCTCGTTGGAGTCCAAAGTGACTTGAGTGCCAGGCTCGACGTCAGCAAACTGGAAGGCCAAGGCACAGAAAACCTTGGTGCCGGAGCGGTTTGCAAAGTAGGAGGCCACGTTCTGGAACTCCCAGTCAGCATGGGCAGCATCGCCGTCGGGGAACAGGCTGGAAGTGAGGCTGGGCAGGGCGGCATTTGCGCCGTGCTCGTGTACGGGGATAACGCGGATAATGCGCGTGCCAACTAGGCCGGCTTCTTCCCAGAGCTCACGCGCACTGGCGTACAGAATCGACTGGTCGCTGGCCTCAACACCACCACCGGGAGACTCCCACGTTCCTGGCTGGGAGTCATGGGCGGCACGCTGAAGCAGGAGGATACGATCAGCACTGTCAAAGACGACTGCGGCACTGGCAATCCCTGCAAGCCTGTGCAGGCCATGGTCTTTTATGAAGACAGAAGCAGGTTTGTCGAAGCCTTCAAGGCTGGAGGGGAAGAAGAGGGGGAGGTCGGGGCGGAGCATAAGAGGCGCCATAGTTGCAAGGACAGAATGGAGATGGACGGTGGGTAGGTGTTCAAAGTTGAAGTCGGATGCAGTGAGGAACTGACAAGGGAACAGAGACAGTGGGAAGGCACCGGGAGGCAGAGGCGGCGAGGGGCAGTGGAAGTAGATGTTAAAACCCAGGTATCGAGAAAGAAGAGAAGGAGGGAAAGACGGCGATATATAAGAGGACTCTGGCTTGACAGCATGTCTTGGGCCAGGCGATAGCGACAGAGCGGGAAGTCTCTCCCATATATACGTCCCAGTCTCTTAGAGAAGCCAGACATTTCGACAAAAGCAGTGCGCGGGGGAATCTCGGAAAGGAAAATACAAATACCTGTATCCAGTCTGGTGTGCGGCTAGTACACACACATTACGCTGAGGTGGGAAGGAAATCCCGAAGGGCAACCAGCGAGACAAGCAACAAGGACACTTGACAAGACCGGGCTAGTTGTTTCCAAGAGGATAGCGCTCTGCACTGGGGGTGTGTGTGGGTGTGTGTGGGTGTGTATGTGTATGTGCGTGTGGGTGTGTGTGGGTGTGTATGTGTATGTGCGTGTGGGTGTGTATGTGTATGTGTGTGTGTATGTGTGTGTGTATGTGTGTGTTTGTGCGTGTGTGTGTGTGCGCGCCTTTCATGGCATTCTTGGTTTTCCTCTTGGCTGTCTTAGATATCCTGCCGGTTTACTTGTTTACTATTGCTTTCTTGCCTCCCCACCCCCCCTTTAGAGTCCAGCCAGTACGTTCCATCCAGCCAGAAGCCAAGGCAATGTAGTCGCAGTGAGCACTGGCTGCTATTCCGGGGCCATGGGAGTCCAAGTCAACAGCTCGAGGCTATCGAGTATCGAGCCTAGCTGTAAAGTGCTAAGCTGGTTGCAAGGCGGATACAAGTCATACGCTCCTCCGTTAACCCTTTCATGTGTCTGCACCCGTCCATTCATTCACTAGCCTGCCGATCTACGCATTGTTCTTGGCTCATGAATGGGAAATAAAAGCAAGCCCAAGAGTGTAATGACTCAAGTCATATGTGACTCGATCCCTAAAACGATGGTACTAGGTCGCGTCTGAAAGGAAACGATAGCAGATAGCCCCCGGGAAATGCCATCCTGACAGGGAGTGTGATGCTATGTCAATGCGCTTTATTGCATTTGGTCCTGTATTTCAGGGCCGGGGTGAGAAAGAGGAAGTACAGAAACGGGCGCATTTGACGCAAGTCGCTTGCTGCTTTGGTTCTTTTCGGCCACAAAGAACTGCTGCACACATGCAACGCCACCAAGCAAAAGATCGTTCTCATCCTGTCACCTCTTTGTCGCGCGCCACACACACTATTCCTTGCCACCCTGCCGCCCTAGAGACGGTGGGATAGGGCTTTTTGCCTTTCCCAGTGCATTATCCAGTGCTGACGGCTTACTTTGTCTTCCGCAGGCTCGGGTGTCTCTTTCTTTGCCTGACACCCTGCCATCTATGGGGGTGACATGTCTTGACATTGATGCTCTTTGTCTCCATTAACTCTGGCTTTGAGCCCTCCCAGTATTCACTATTACGCCAGTTCCGCTTGCGAGGAGAGTGCATAATGCGCGAACGCCAAGCACATTCAAGCTTAACCAGCAGTAAGTACTTGGGCTTGGTCCTGACTGCTGCATTTCCTCCGGTTCTTATGTCTGTCTGTTCTTTTCTAGTATGGCCAGACCCAGTCTCGTTTGGGGTTTCTTTGTCTTAGAGGCCTGGCAAAAAGGGAGAAAGCCCTATGGCAACTTGTATTTGGCCGCTATCGCATGCATGGCGTGGGTACGAGTCCCTTTCGCGTTGAGCAATTTGTCATTTAACATTGGTGAAATTCCCTCTATTGTGCACACAATATAGAACATCCGCCTACATTGGACATGCGGTCGGACGGCCAAAGCTGCGTCTCTTGGCAACGGCAAAGGCGTGCTCTGTGTAGCAGCTGCAGCTAGGCGTCGTCCTCATTCTGTGTCCTGTAATTATGCAATTATGTACTATATATTATTGTATATATACATCTCAGATTCTTAGACATTACTGTATGGCGACTTGCCTTCTCTCCACGGGCTCAAACCAAGCACCACCCTTCTCCCCCCCCCCGGCATTACTTCCTCCTGTCCATCCTGCCTTCCATAGGACCCTTACCTTGCTAGACCTTTGCCAGACTTTCGCAAGACATGGCCATCTGGAACCAAAATCTCCAGTCGTGGCTTGACGAAAACAACACACAACGTCCTAGAGGAGTTGTCTCCTCCCCTCGCCTTCTCTTCTCGTCTCTTCCTGTTCTCTCTCGTCCCATCGTCGGCTTACTCCTCAAGTTTATTTACCGTCTGGCCTTCCGCCAGCATCTTACCAACATGGTCGGTCGGGCTGTTTCGGCCAAGCGTCTGCAGCCACTTGTTGATCTGGGCTTGGTCGGGGGGCGTCCACTCCAGGTTGGATGCCGAAGAAGCAGGGTCGGAGCCGGCAGCGTCTGGCTTGGGAATAGGGCTCGCGGCCGGAGAGCCAGTGCGGGGTCTGCCATTGCCTCTGATAGGCTGAGGGAGAACCTTGGTGCATTCCTGAAGGTCGTTGATGTTGTTGACTCCCAAAAGGGAGAGACGTACATACTCTCGTGCGTAATCCTGCATGTGAAATATTTCAGGTTAGTAATGTAAGTTGTGCGATTTGGGCCTCTCGCAGCAGGGCAATGTTTCGCCTTGAGCTTGTGCTTGACACCGATGCGGGTGATCAGCAGAGTGCTAGCCAGGAGAGGGGGAGAATCGCCCAATAAAGGTTATCTGGGTGGACAATTCTCTCTTCGATGTTTCCTCCTCCTACAAGATACACGCACGCACACACGCATGCACACGCGCCTGCCCACACACACACACACACACACACACCCATTCCCTTTTCTGTCCTGACTTACCCTGTTCCACAACGCTTGCCCGTTTTGTCCGCCGAATGCCCGGAAATCGCGGCTGGTCTGCTCGTGGGCTGCCAAGTTCAAATCGCTCTGGAACCGGAAAACTCTGGGAGGCGGGTTCTGCGACAGCGTCTGTCTGTAGTACAGAGTATCCCATACTCCGGGAGTCGAATCCTGAGGATCTAGAGCCCGCTCCGGGTCGACGCCCGTTTGCTGACTCGTTGTATGCGCGCCCACGAGCGCCACGAGTCCGCGCGACCCAATTGTCTTGTCAGCAAAGAGTTGTATCAGCGACTCGGCTGACGCAAAGGGGCTAGGCAGCAGGCCCGTGGGTGCCGGCAGCGAGCTGTCCTTGCGCCCAACAAATGTGCGTACGCGAGGGCCCAGAGGGCACGTAACCGTGGCTACATTCGAGCCCATCTGAATCAAATCGGCCATAGTGACAGAATCATAGCCCATCTCGTCGTGGTACTTGTTGTACCACGCCTGGACCTGCTCAATCATAGCCAAGAGACCGCTGTTTTCGCGCCGCGCGCGCTCTTCCGCCGCGAGCACGACGGAGCCGTCAGCACCGCCGTTTGGTGAGGACTTGTTCCATGAACCGGCATCATGGAAGCCAAGGCGGATAGCGAAGCGCGCCCATTTTGTGCAGCGCCCCGACGGGCTTGTGAACAGAGCATGCATCTCATCGGCGATGTGCGACCAGATGCAGCACGTGTCCTCCTTGCACTCAGGCGACGAGATATCGGCGCTGGTCGTGTCAGCCTCATACGACTCGGGGTCCGCCTGGCTGAGAATTATCGACTTGATGAGCGCGCCGGTGGGCGTCAGCTCACCATCGCCAAGAGTGGCCAGGTCTCCAATGAGTTCCTATAGACGGTTAGCGGGAGGGACGGGGAGCGAGCTTCTCACCGCGTGGCATTGCCGTGGCAGTGCCATGCTTAAACTTACAGTCGAGTTGGTTGGCATCGTCGAGCGCTCAGAGATTGCCCGGATTTCAGACAAAACCTTCTTCATTCCGGGATGTGTAAGCCCGGGCTGGGCCACAGCCAACGCTAGCGAGAGCACGCGCGTGAAATGCATGTTGACAAGACAAGGACAGGCGAAAAGACAAAATCTGGTACAAAAGACGGGCAAGCAAATACCACTCTAGAGCCTAGTGTCAAGAGGTGCTGGTGAGCAGAGATCAAAGAGCGTGTCCTCTCATCTCACAGCGCTGGCAGCCAGCCATATTTATACTACACTCTCTCTGCCCTCCCCTCTCAACCACCGGGCGAGACCCAGCTGAACACCATGAGACCACCTTTCAAGGCAAAAATGTGCTCTCTATGCATAGGAAGGACAATAATAGACAAGGGCTAAGGCAGCCGAAAAGCTCAGACTATGCATGCCGGCTGCTGGTTGGTCTGGGCGGTGACTTTTTCCCTTTGCTATTTTTTTTTTCTCCAGTGTTGCTGGACGATACAATGCTGTCAACAGCTCATACGGGCCAGCACGGCAGGTGATCGACATAGCCTCCTGCAACCGCTGTTTGTTTGTGGCGTTTTCCTGACCTTTCTCGTTGAGATAATGCGACGATCTCGTATCCGCCGTAGGCGGACATGTATTTGGATGCACTATGCATGTAAGGGTGTGCTGATAGAGACATCGTTATGCTTAACTGTGTTTAGATAAGGCTGAAGTTGCTTACTTGGGTTGCAATCTCGCAGTCTGGCTGCTTTCCTTCTTCTTCCTTCTGCGTTGTCGATCCCCAGTCTTATGCAAGCCGAACGGTCGACTAATGGGCGCACATGTATACTAGTGCTATAGTACTTCTGTCCAGGGAGCCTCTCGCGGTCTGGCTGCCCTGCGCATGTCTTGATAATAGTGCCCAGCATGTCAGCAGCATAGCCAGCTCATCCATTGGCTAGTGGACCTTCGGAGCTCCGTATCTTACTACGTGAGGCCGCAGACGCCCAGTTTTTCTGCTCTTACATATGATGAAGCCATATGGACGTCTAAGCTTCCGAACCACGGACATAGCTTATAGTCTTGGCACTATTGATTGGGGGTATAGGACCATAAACCATCTATTCCCAAGAGTAGGCCAACAGGCAGAAAGGAGACCTTGGGGCAGGCCAAGGTAGCCCGGCCCCGAATTTTGCCATTCATGAGCTATCAAACATCTGTTATTTATTATTATTATTTTTTTTTTTTTTAGCGCCCTGTAGTCAGCTAGGAAGCCTCTTGCAACGGATACGAGGGGCTTGAGCCCGTGATGGCTGGAGGTGCAGCGAGTTGACAAATTATCTGTTTTTGATTGGGCCTCGACGTGTTGCGACGATGCATTGAAAGCAGCGGCGTGGCGTGGGGGAGTATGAACAAAGAGAGGTTGAGATGGTGTTGATTTGGAATTGGCGGTGCAGAAACATCGTGCAATCAAAAAGTTTGTGGTTTTTTTTATTACTAAGAATATGCCCCGGTTCCCCAGGATTCAAACTCCCTATCCGATATGGTCTAGGGGCTAGGATATCTCGCTCTCACCGAGAAGGCCGGGGTTCGATTCCCCGTATCGGAGATCCTGATTGTTCAGCGGGCACTCTCGCTCGTGTCTTCTTTTTGGACCTCATCTCCATATCTTTACCCTGCCATTAGAAGCAACCCAAAGACCCTTTCGTCGTCTTGCTATAAAAAAAAAAAAAAAAAAAACCAGCAGGTGGACGTTAAATAATGCCGTCGTATTGCTGCGGAAAATCAGTAGGTAGACGTTAAATAGCACAAAAAAAAAAAAAAGTTTGCTTCGCATTTCCTGCGAACCCGCGAAAGGTCACGGGTTCGATTCCCGTACTGTCCATTCATTTTTGTCCAAGCGTTCCGGCGGCAAGACTAGCTAGCGCAATATCTCCCACTGTCTTCATGAGCACGACAAGAAGTGTGGTGTTTGTTGTCTATTCACTTTTTGTCCCAAGGGAAGATACTATGTGGAGAACACAGAACAAAGCCCCAGCATCTTTAACATTCCTTGTCGATCAACAACCAAGTACCAGTTCAAAAGAGAAAAGTAGACAAGGGGACGACCGGATATCTTCATGGTTATGGTAGCCCCAGCCAGCAAGGCCTTGGCCAAGGCTAACTGTACAGCCTGGTCGAATAGTACATTGCCGGTCAGAAAATATGAATACAACGCACTGTCTTGTGTCCGGCGTCTTAGCAAAGCGGTGGCAACTACGATGTCCCCGTGATTTGCATTGCTTGACACTGCTAATCATGGGAGTTACATAAGTCTCGAGGGAAGAAAAAGAATCATCTTGAAGTGTAAAGGAATGTAAGGGAAACTAACGCCGGCCTTTCCAAGGCCAGCAGCATCTGTCCGAGCGGCTGTTGGATACGTAGGAGATAGAGTAGCGTTTTTAGATCTTACTTTCCATGACCTTTGGCGGTAAAAAATACCCGCCCGTCCAACAAAATACAGCGTCTGCCCCGCTTGCGAGCATTCAAAGCTGTGGGTGATCCAGTAAGTTGAGTTGGCCAAACGATAAGGGGACCTCCTCACCACCCATCCACCCACCCACCCATCACTTTTGGTAGTAGGAAGAGCCAATCAAACAACAAGTAAAGGCTCCATGTAGACCCTCACTTTCGCAAGATTGGGCACCTCGTATATATAATGAAGCATGTGAATTGGTAATTGAACCGTGTCCAGTCAAACGTAAGAGAGACCAATGAGAGAGAGTATTAAGCCGCTGGTACCAAACAATGGGCAACAGAAGTGGCTCTAGCGGTAGCACTCCGGCTTGCCTATTGGGTTTCCACAGTTCTGAGTGAAAGTACATGTGCGTCCTTCTGTTAGTGAGTGTAGCTGCTGGAAACTATGATAGCTGGCAACGTTAAAGAACACTAGGCCCTTTGCGCCCTCCTGTCATTTTATGATCGCGTAGAGAAGTAGCACAGCTTGTCTTGCGCTTGTCATATTTAGATCAAGCTTCAAGGCTAAAGAGATGATGACACCCGTAGCCGCTTAATATATTCAAATGAAAATATTCAAGGTCCAGCTCAAAGAGCTTATGACAAACGTGTATGTATGTATGTATGTGCTATTTAACGTCTGGCTATACTACACAGGCTTACAGGGACGTAAAATATATTCAAATCAAAAACAGGCTTACATTAGGGACAGATCGGATACCGATGCGGTGGCTTGTTGCAGGACGCACGCTGTGGGAGCAGGGGGGGGGGGGCGCCTGGGCGGGCTACTAGCTTGGCTAGGATGCCCTATATATGGCCCTCGCCGGCTTGCTGCAGCCCAAGTTTGGCTATACTCCTCTGGCTGAAAGCCCTAAGTCACTGTTAAGCGACTTCTCCTTAATCACAGTGACTCAAACGTGTCTCTTCTTCTGCATGCTTATAAGATCATATCTCCACCCTCCGGTCTTGCTTTCTGTCCCTTATTTCTCTCTTGCCGCCTTTTTTTTCTTTCCTCTTGTCCTTCCACGCTTCCGTATACTTACATACTCTCGCTCTACTCACCCTCTTGCCTGCGTCTAGGCCAGGCCTGTTACAATCAATCCCTTGTCACCAGCTGCAACTCTATTCATGTCCTTTGATCTCGGGCCGCTGGCAACCGCATCCCATGCCGATATCATCGACATGGATTCCCTAATGGACCTTTCTGATGCTGAAAAAGCTCTGAACCTAGACCAGATCCGCTTCCAACTGATGTAAGCAGGGTCTCTTCTCTCGGCTGCCTTTCTCTCCCGCCCTCTACTGACACCTCCTCTAGTCGTCTCGAAGACACCATCACTTTCCACCTGATTGAGCGCGTGCAGTTTGCCCTCAATCCCAGCATTTACATACCCGGTGCTGTGCAAATCCCCAACTCCGATTTGAGCTTTATGGATTGGTATCTGTGTGAACAAGAACGTCTGCAGTCGCTTATCCGCCGCTACGAATCGCCAGATGAATACCCCTTCTTCCCTGATGCACTGTCGCCCCCGATTCTCAAGCCGCTTAACTACCCGCGTATACTGCATCCCAACAACGTCAATGTCAATGACCGGATCCGTGTCTTTTATGCCCAAAAGTTCCTGCCCAAGGTGTGCCCGAGTTTTGGCCGCGAGGACCGTGGTGCTAGCCAGGAACACTACGGCTCATCAGCTACCTGTGATATTGCTTGTCTGCAAGCTTTGTCACGTCGTATACACTTTGGAAAGTTTGTTGCGGAGAGCAAGTTCCGCTCTGAGCGTGCGCGCTTTACTGCTCTGATCAAAGCCGGTGACCGGGAGGGAATTGGCGCTGCCATCACCAACGCTGCCGTCGAGAAGCAAGTGCTGGAGAGACTCCGGCTCAAGGCATTGACCTACGGGACTGACCCGTCCAAGAAGGAGAGCCAGACTAAGATCAATGTCGATGCTGTTGTGTCCATGTACAGTGACTTTGTGATCCCGCTGACCAAGGATGTCGAGGTTGAGTACTTGATGCAGCGCTTGGAAGGCGAAGATCAGGTGTAGAGAGTAGAGGAAAGGGGCTGCAAAAAGGGAGCGGGGGCGCGAGAGCAGCCTCCTTTTTTTCATGCCTCCTAGAACTGGGTTGATTTGCTGTTCATCATTTTGCGCTGTATTTTGTTTCATTTGTGTCATTGTAGAACGCTTGTCGTATTTTAGGTACCATACAGAAAAACCATCATTCACCAAACGGCCCTTCCCCCGCGCCATGATACATTATGTATGTCTCCTTCCCCCCTCCAGCCCTCCTTACTGTGACTTGACATACGCCTCTGCCGCCTGTACCGCCCCCGGAAACTTGGCCGCCTCAATAAGAATCATGTGGCCCCTCGTCTTGATGCCCATCTCTTGGAAGGCCCGTTTACTATCGGCCACGGAATCCTCCTCCTTGGTAAAATTGAAACTTCCATGCGCTAAAGCGTGCTTCTGTAGCACCTCATCCTCGGGATGGAAGAAGAAAAAGGCCCCCGTATCCTCCTTGGCCTTCTTCTTCTTACGCTCTGCTTCCACCAGTGTCGACTCTACTTCGCTGTATACCTTGCTAACGACCAGGTAGTGCGTGAATTTGTACGGCTCACCATCCTCCACGGCTGCTTCTACCTCATCAATCAGCATTGAGTACATAGGCGGCGCAATCTCCGCCGGCATGTTGACCAGTCTCTCAGAAAAAACGATTGCCACCTGCGCACCCGACGTAGGGCTGAGCAACGAGACGACAGGCGCTAGGGCTGCATTGGTACCGGCCTTTTCGCTCAGATAAGCCACCAGGCTAGCCATGGCGGCTTTCGCAGCGTGCTCATGTGCGTTAAGTGCTGTCATCATAGCGTATGGGTCTGTGCTCTTGCCATCGACCTTGACAGTCGAGCCGATGGTGTTTTGCGTGAGAATCATGTCGGCTAGACCGGAGATATCCTGTAGAACGGCGTCAACGTCAAAGAGTTGTCTGAGCAAGCTCTTGGTGCCATGGTAGTCGATCTCTGAGTCAAAGTTGAACCATTCAAAGTCGACGTTGACGACGTCGAAGTCCTGTGTATACCAAGTTAGCTCTTGGCAGCCCAAGGCATACCACGGACGTTACATACCTCATCATCTGAGCTCTCATCGTTTTCCTTCATCTTGGTATCGTGAGAGGCAGTGGGCTCATCTTTGGAGGAGGCTTCGTGGCTTCTCTTCTTACCCATGATTGCGGTGTATGCGTGATTATATCAGACGATGTAGACGAAATATAGGGAGGAGAAGGGAGAGGCTAGGTCGCTTGGTCGCTTAGCTGTTTGCTTATCACGCTGTCTTGAGGTCGGTGAGTTTGCTCGTTATTTATCCAAGGTGAAGGTAAAAAAAATATTTTCCCCACTAAGACGCAGGGTACCTGCAAATAGCCTGTTACTATAGTGTGCGAGCAGGTACCCTGTACATCATGCATTTCGGTGAACTGACCGAAAGAAAAGCAAGCATTGCATTAACCCTAGACTCTGATGCTATCTAGATGTGTGTAACATGCAGCCCTCGTGCTACCCGATGACTAACCACACATTATCATTGCTTGCGGTTCTCTGGCTTCTTGCACACCATGCCATGCCATGCCATGCCAATTGAATTATAATTACTACTTAAGCTATAGTCGGTTTGAGGCAAGTATACACAAGAAAATGCCGCCCAAGGAACTGCAACCGAAATCCTCCAATATTACACATTACACAGTTGCTCCCGTTGCTTCCCTTGACTCGGACTTTTCGTTTGGGCCGGCCCGGCCTGTGGGTGCATCAGGGTTGGCCGTTTTCACACTCTTCCACTGCATAAATAACGCGCTGACGAGTGTTCCACAGCACAGCATGGCTCCGGCAAAAAAGATGCGCGTACAGGCGTGGTTGTAGGCCTCGGCAACGCGGCCCTGGAACTGTGGTGCCACAAGATCGCGTAGATGTGTGGCACCCTCGGAGACAACCACGCGGCTGCCAATGCCGGGGATTCCACGAAGCCGCTGCCGAAGCATGTTGCTGAGGATGGACTGGCCAACAGACACAAAAATTGCAGCACCGAGCTGCTGCGAGAAGAAGCTTATGGCGATACCCGTCGATACATCTTCCTTGGGCATGACAGTCTGCACGGCAAGGTTGACAGTCTGCATTCCAAAGCCGAGGCCAAACCCGGCAAGAAACTGGAAGGCGATCCATTTTGAGCTGGATGTATCGGGATTGAGCGTGCTTAGGAAGCCCTCGCCGATGGCCATGATGATGGGACAAAGGATCATAGAGGGAACATAATAACCAAATGCTTGGATTCCAATGCCAGAAATGACGCTAGATATGATCATGGAAAGCATGAGCGGAATGGTGTACACTCCAGAGTTGATAGGACTGACATGTTTGACAGTTTGAACTAGAACTGGGGTTAGCACAAGTCCAGGTAAAACGGGGATATCTAAGCAGACATGGACGAGAAGGAGACTTACACCACAGCGGCACATAGTATATGGCCATCATCATAGCACCCGAGAGAAATAGCATGAAAAATGCACCGGCCAGCATAGATCGCTGGCAAATTACGTGACGTGGGACTGTCGCGGTCTTGGGCATGACGATCTGCACAACTGCAAAGGCGATAAATCCCACGGCGAACACAGAAAACAGAAGGATAATGCGCCAACTATCCCATTCATACTGGGAGCCGCCCCATTGCAACGCAAGCAACAGCGATACAATGGACGGGATGAAGAACATCGTGCCAATGGGGTCGAGTCGCATGATGTGCTGCCAGAGAGGCGCAGATGGGTGATCAGCGTGTTGGTTCTGAAGGAGAAACAGGAGGAGAACAAAAGCAACACCACCGACCGGTAAGTTAATCCAGAAGCACCATCTAAATGTGAGTTAGCAGGCACACACTACAAAGGGGGGGGGGGGGCTTAGGGCACGTGGAAATGCTTACCTCCAGCTGATGGCTTGCGTAAAGGCTCCTCCGACCAGTGGCCCAACCACAGATGAGATTCCAAACACCATACCGAATGCAGCCTGAAACAAGGGCCGGCGAGGCAACGGGACCATGGGAATCATGGTCATCATAGATCCTGAAAAGATACCGGCTGAGCCAACACCAGCCACAGCACGCCCAATAATAAACGTGATTGAAGTCGGGGCAGCAGCACAAATGATAGACCCGGCCTCAAAAATTATAATAGTGAAGAGATATGTCCTGTCGTGCTAAGTATTAGAAGTAGACATGACGCGCTAATATGCCCATGTAGAGAGGGGGTGGCTTGTTCGTATGCTGTAGACGTTGATAAACACTTACCATTTAACATTATAAAACTTGTATATACGACCGAACAGTAGTTGCGAGGCCGCTGATGTCAGCATGTATGCCGAGCCATACCACCCAATATCGCTCTGTGTACGAAACGCGTCCGTCATTTTAGGAATTGCCGTTGTCAGAATTGTGCGGTCTAGTGCGACCAGGAAAATAGCCACAAAGTTGGACACGATGATGAGCCAGAAACGCAGCGATTTGGGATTAAACGGCTGGGCGTGTGCTCCGGGAGCATCTGCTAGAGACACAGAATCAGTCGCAGGCGGCGGTTCGGACGCATCCGCCAGGCCCAATGGACTCGCTGGCAAGCCGACATCTTTGGAGCGATGGTGAGGCAATGAGATGGAGCTTCCAGTGTCTTTGTAGTGTGATGGGATGTGGGGCACGTCTTTCGATGCATCGTCTTGACTAACGAAGCTGACTGCAATGGTGGGTGCTGTCGAATAACGCTCGGGCATGCTGGACATAGTTCGGCCACTGATGCTATGATCGTGGGTTGAAACACTGGTAGAACTGTTTTTAGGGTCCAGTGGCTGTAGGGCTCTAGAGATAGGAGGTTCTTGAGGCAGAGGATCGCTGGGGCCGGATATGTAGTCGCTTGCTTGTAGCGAGGCCGAAGAATCCCGCATGCTGGAGGGCGGGAGGTTGTGGGAAGTCATGGCGGGCAAGGGAGGACCAGATAATGAGGTCAAGGAGAACTCAGCCAGGTTAACCAGACGGGGAGCTTAGCTGGTAGTAATAATGAAAATGGCAATGACACACAATTACCAGGCCTCCAGTAATGTATGCAGCCCACTGCAGAAAAGGAGAGGTCGAGGGGAGAATTCAGGAGTAGAAATCAAGGAGAGAAGAGGAGCCAATGTTAACGAAAGGGCGCATAGTGTTGAACATATATCAGTAGCCGGGTCCGGACCAGGCCCTGGTCAAGACATACAAGACACTAGCTGGAAGACAATCTGACCGCGAGCATGACATGGCCAGCCAAGCAATTAAGCCAAGTCAGTCATCGCCCAGACTCCAGGGCATGATCTCTGAGAGTAGCCTGAATCACCCGGCCCAACAAATACAGGGCAACATGGGAGTCAGCTACTATAGGAAAGAGAAGCTAGATCAAGGCTGGGCATGGAAGAAAGGTCGGGCTAAGCCAGCGTCATGCGCCAAGGAGGCTTTTTGTGAGTTTTCTTCTAGCATACTGCTTTCTTTCAGATTATCTAACGGCAGCCTTCTTTGCCTTTCCCCTCGGAGGTCCTATTGATCCCTTTGCTACAAATGGGCTTTGCCCTAGACTTTCAACGCTCCCATAAATGATTGTTGTACGGGGGTACGAATGTACGAATGTACAAATGTACAAATGTACGAGACGAAGGGCCAGCCCCAATGGTTCGTGGTGTAGCGGGATCTTGGCTGCGACCTTGGGATGTACAAGAACGGGTACTTTGCTGCACACATCACATGGGATGGCCACTTGGTAAACCGCTAGTTAGATTCAGTTATCGCCTTCTAGGCAGAACCAGCCGTTTTTGCCCTGTGGCTGTTATCTGCAAGATTATGTCCAGGGTCGATATACCAAGCCGGGTGCAAAGGTCGGGAGCCGATGGGGCCGATGTAGGTAATGGCTAGCTACGTCACTAGGAAGCAGCGTCGCAGCGCAGATAAAATTGGGACGAAGGATACACCCAACTTCAAGGCCGACTACACATAAGACAAGCCCGTAGAAAGGAAAGCTATGCTTGTGCCTCTGTGGTTGGCTTGAAAAGCAGCAAGCAGAATATGCTGTGGCTGGAAGATGCAACAGGCATCCTGGCCGAAGGCCATGTAGATAAACAGATAAACAGAGACACCAGAGCCGAGCCAGAACACAGAAGTCATGAAAAAGACGAGAAAGAAGAGTAGCAACGAGACACGAAGGGGAGGGCTCTCGTCCCTAGGAACAGGCAGCAGAACAACAAACAACTGAGACTCGATCGCACTATTACGAGCAGCCGGATCCCAGACCCCAGCCAGGGCAGTAGCACATCAACAGCAGTCCGTTGCAAGGAAACCTTATCAAGAGGTCTTGAATTTAACATTAGCATGTGAAATTGCCCGGTGGGGAAGTCCGGGCACAAAGCTCGTATAAGTCATATTAGGGTTGTTCTCACCGAGGTAGGGTTCAAGGTAAGCTTATTTTTATCCATACCGGACTGGCCTGGATCCTTAAAAACAGACTATGTTCCATGTTCTTGTTCTTGTCTTAGACACAGCTTTGCGGACTTCGAGAAGTGCGTTCATTCCGGTGCAGCAACTTTGTGCCCGTGTGCTCTCCAGCTAGACCCGAACCCTAGGTCACGTGGTCACAAGCAGTACCCCCGGCATAGGGGCTTGGAAGAACATTCCAAAAAAGGCCATAGTGACAATCCACTTAAAAGTCGCGCCTCGACGCGTTTTGCTATGGAGCGAACGCGTCTAGACAGGCAGGAGCGCGACTGTGAGTCGCGCTCGACACGACCTATTGACATATTGACAGGGTTAATTGCCTTTGAATCTTAACCCTCCTAGCGATAGCAATGCAGCTTGCATTTCACAGTTTTTAGGGCTCCACTGCGGCGACAGACCACTGTGGCGGCCTGAAATATAGAAGCCCAATACAAGCTTTGCAGGCTTGCAGAACAGCTGCATAGAAGCTCTCTAGGGGCTTTTGCGAGGCTTTGACACCTAAAGGCTGGCGTGCACACCGCTGTATTGCGTTCCTTACCTCCTCCTTGGTTCCCCTCACCTCGAGCTTTGTGACCGAAAATTGTCTCGAGGTGCCTGTGCTGGCAGTGTCAATATTTTTTTCCTTTCCTATATTTGCACTCTCTATTTCTGGGAGAAGTAAACTTTGCTCCTTGTTGAAATCACGTCCTATTCAACAAATTTCTTTGCGTTTTATACGCCCTCCAATAACACACGGCAAGGCGGCAAGCAAGACATCTCCCCTCGATCCAACTCCCGCGCCCACGTACACTCACTCATAAACACAAACACAAACACATCACATGCTGCCCGGTACTTCGTCCGCTCGCTGCTAATAATGTATCTCCCCCGATCGCTCCTCTCAAAACTCTACATTCACCTGCAACGATCTCGACATCCGCTTTCTCCACCCGTCCTCATTCTCGTGGCCCTCGAGCCCGATGCTCTTTGTGCCTGTCGCATATTGACACGCATGCTCAAGCATGACTACATCCAGCACAAAATCCAGCCCATTGCGGGCTATGCCGACCTTGAGAAGGCCGGCCAGGATCTTGTGGCACCTATGATGCAGTCGCGGGGCGGTAGTGGCGGTGTGGTGGTTTGTTTAGGTGTCGGTGGCATGGCCGACATGGGCTCCGTTCTGGGGCTGGAGCCCGACGATGGCACGGCTTCCTATAGTGGAGTTGAGGTCTGGCTGCTTGACTCGCACCGGCCGTGGAATCTGTCCAATATTTTCGGCGGCTATCCATCTGAAGTCCCTTCGTCAGACCCGGGACAAGCCGTGCAACTGCCGCCACCCGGGGTCGATGCTGGCAAGATTAGCCATTCATACCGCCCTGGCACCGGCGGAATCATCGCATTTGATGATGGCGATATCGATGATTTGCTTTCCAGCGAACAGGAGGCATACACGGCTCTGGTCAATATGCCTGAAATCGACGACCAGGATCTAGGCAATTCAGACGACGACGACGACGACAGCGACGATGAGCCCATGGAGTCTGCCCATGCAGGACAAAAACGCAAAAGCTCTGATGTGCACTTTGACGATGATGACGACAGCGATGATGACGACCGCCCACGACAGCGACGGCGAAGTAACTCCTCGACGCCCATCCCAGTTCTCGAAAAACCGGCTGGCCGTGGTCTCATGGTTGCTAGAAGCTCCCAGAGCCTTGCGGTCCCCGGCAGCGACCCATTTACCATGCCAAGTGGTGCGCAACCGCAGAAAGGCCCGTCTGCCCGAGCACTTAGACGGCGACTGGTGCGCATGCGCGACGACAAAGAGGCCGTGATCCGTAAATATTACAGCATGGGCTCTTCATTCTCAGACCCCATTACGTCAACAATGTATGCACTTGCCTCCGAAATGGGCCGTGAGGACAACGACTTGTTGTGGTTCTGCATTGTTGGGGTCTCGTCAATGGAAATGTACGGCCGCTCGTCGGCGGGTCTGGCTGCCCCGGTCCGTGGGAAAGACAGCGTAGTCTCAGGGTGGCTTGGTATGCGCGGTGCACGTATCCGACAAGTTTTGCGTGACGAGGTCCGGCGTCTCAACCCCCCTGATGTGTCGGGCGTGACATCGCCCGAAGAAAGAGGTATTATCCCTACGACGGCACGCAGCCCTGAAGACAACGGTATCCGCCTCTCGCCCGAGCCCAAGTTTCTGCTCATCCGCCACTGGAGCTTGTACGATAGCATGCTACACTCTCCATACCTGTTCTCGCGACTGCGCACGTGGAGTGAGTCGGGAATCAAGAGACTGCACAAGTTGCTGGCCAAAATGGGCGTGAGCCTGGTACAATGCAAGCAAAGCTACGTGCACATGGACATGACGCTTAAAAGGGACCTACGACAGAAGCTCCTCAAGTATGCGGCGCTGTACAATCTAGAGGAGATGGTGCCGTCTCTTGAGACGGATGGCAAGGACCGTGCTGGTGCCAAGGACGGCTGGGGCTTTGTGCGCAGTTGGGGTTGGAAGGCCACTCTGAGTGCACAGGATGTAGTGGTTATCCTGGGCGCATTGCTCGAGATTGGCAAGGATCGAGAAAGACAAGATAGACAGCCGTACTATGGGTCTTCGCACGCCGACGAAGATGTGGATGGCCAGGCGCGCACAGACGAGTGGATTACGCGGTTTTGGCAGGCGTATGATGCACTTGAAGAGTAAGTGGCGATTTGCCATCTTTTGGCGAGGGGCAAGACCAGAGGGGAGGGGGAGAGACAGGAAGGGAGCAAAAAAGACAATTCATGAGCTGCTGCTAACATGCTATAGTGTCGACGCCCTCAAAGCTGGCCTTTCTACGGCACAATATCTTCATCGGGCCATATACCGTACTGGCACATCCCTCATCAATAAGAGACAAATCAAGCATCTTCGCGCCTTTCGGCTCTGCGTAGTCAAAGACGGCGCGGACGTGGAGCTATTCACACACCCTGCCGCGCTTACCAAACTGGCGCTCTGGATTGGCGAGGCTTTGACAGAGCAGGAGCGCGACCAGCTGGGCAAGCTCTCGCACAGCGGGCGTGGCACGCCACTTGTAGCGGCTAGCCTAGACGAGAAACGAGGCGTGTACACAGTCGTGGGCACGGGTGGAGGTGGAGGGCCGGACACGGCGTTTCTTAACCGCGAAGCGGCCCGGAAACGAGCGGAACAACGTGAGCGCAAAGCGGCGGCCCGGGAGGTAAAAAAACTGGCTAAAGCCGAGGCACGCGAGGAGAAGCGGGCGGCGCGACGAGAAGCGGCGGCGAAGAAAAAAGCAGGGAAGGCCAAGGAGCAGGGCGGACAAGAAGAAGAAGAAGAAGAAGGTGGTGGTGGTGGTGATGAGGATGAGGAGCTTGATACTGAGTCGGAGGGGTCGGAGTCGGAGTCGGAAAGCGAAGATGAGGACGAGGATGATATGGAGGCATCGCAGGAGCGGGGATATGGGTTGAACAAGTTTGGAGCGGCATTTCAAGAGGTGATTGCCGAGACGAATGCACGTGTGCGGGTGGACAGCTTCGAGCACTCAGTAGTAGAGGTTAAGAAGGAGGATTTAGGCAGTTTTCTGGAGACACTGAGTATGAAGGCAGTGGTTGGGTAGACGAGGGAGGGAGGCTGCCACATGCACACACGCATACACACAGACACACATACACACACGCACACATAGACACAATGTCACGATGCACCACGACGACAAAGCACTGTTTTCTTCCAGCTGCTTGGATTTAAGAGAAACTACGGGGCCATGCCAGATGGGAAGGGAGCAGGGGGGGGGGAGCAGGAGGAAGGGAGGGAGGAGGCCAGAGACAGGCAAAAGAGCGAAATGTATAAAGTCGAGGGTTACCGCAGAGGATGAAAAAGGCCTAAGCCACGCTTTTTCACCAGCCCTTTCTTTGCTCTTGCACCCTGGCCTGTTGTTTCCTGCCCTGACTATGAAGAGAGGGAGGCGAGTACATGGCAGTATGCGTAGGCATGGACGTAGGCCTGGTCTTACACAGCCACGGTCGGGTGGGTAGGTATGGAGAGCTTGGAGGAGAAGGAGGAGCGAGGGCGGCTGGGGGGAAGTGAAGGTAGAGAGAGGAAAGGAGACATCAGAAAACAGAAGATTTTTGCGGCATCGCTTTAGGTCCGTCTTCTTCTTGAACTGCCCGGCGAAGATTTGGTCTTTTTCCGATCTTGCTTTGCAGAATCGCTACAATGTTGTCGGGCCTGTGACGTCGATGTTGCGCAAGTCCATGGAAAGAGAGCCTTGGGCCAGGATGCGGGGCTGTGACACAGCTGGCAGTGGCTGTCGAATGGCAGCTGACAAAAGCAGCCTGTACTAAACCCTTTGTGCTTGGCTTGGGGGCCGGTTTGGCGGGGGAGTCTTGGGTCGAAGGCAAGGTTATGGTGGGGGTTGTGGCGGCGATGACAGCGGGTTTCCAGGGAGAGAGAGCAGCTAGCAAGCTATGTTCTTTATCTTGGCTAAGCACGTGGGCGCTAGCTATCATGCCTGAACTCAGCCAGTATAAATGGGGCTACTATAGAGGGTTGGTGGCGCTTGTAGTGAGCCTCAGTGAGTCTGGGAGCACTGACAGAAGGCCAGGTGTGCTGTAGCTCGCCCTGTCATGCAGCTGGGCAGGACGAGGACGGCTTGGGCCCAAAGACGTCAAGGGTGCCAAGCAAAAAGGGCCACGACAAAAAAGAACAGGGTCTTGCTCGGATTGAGGTGAATCTACAGTGAGGTTAAGTTGAGTTTAAGTTGAATACAAGCCGAGTTTATGCTTACACATTATTTCTTTTTTTTTTTTCTTTTTTTTTCTCTTTTTTTTTCTTTTTTCTTCTTTTTTTTCTTCTTTTTCCACCCTTTTTTTTCTACTTTTAAGCTGTTGGCCTTGTTTCGCACCTTTCCTTCCTTTGTATTCTTTCTTCCTCTTCTCTCCCTTACTCCCAATTCCTGCTGTCAGCTACTCTCAATTTCTCCCAGCTTCATTTTCTCATCTCCTATCCAGTTCCTCTCTGTCTTTTCTGCTCTTCTCATATTCAGCCTCGCCGTCCCTCTCACTCTCTAGCTTCCACTTCCCGCCACTCTTTTGCGCATCATCTTCCAGCTCCCCGCTCCCCGCCCCCCGCTCTCTGCTATCCGCTCTCCGCTCTCCACGGTCGCGCTTCCTCTGTCGCATAAACGACATCTCCTCTCCCACTTCTCCTCTCTCCAGTTTAGCCATGGGTAAATCGTGAGTTCTCCCGCCTTTCCCCTCTGTTCGTCCTGGTATTGCCTCTTCTTTCCGCTCCTCCGCCAGACAGCTAAATAGCTTGCATCTCTACCATGCATTTGTGCACCATCCCTGCTGTCCTGTTTTCCTCTATGCTCTCTTCTCTATCTGCGTCGCAACAATCACTGCATCGGTCGTCTCGTCGTCAGCTCTGCACGTCTTCCGACATACGCCTGGTCTTGTGAAGCCACCCGTGGTTTTTATTCCCACCGCGCCAGCCTCCGCCTTTGTCTGGCCTTGCCTCATCCTCTCTTGTCCTGCGTCGCTATATACCGAGCTTCCCGCTTCCAGCAGTCTACCGCCGAGCACGATACGGGCTAGGCGCCCCTTTGAACGTCGCTAGGGCGTTCTATTCCAATATCTCTGGCGTGCTCATGCTGTCTGACAGGTGTCCGTCCTTTGCACAGGTGGGCTGAGCCGAGCTGAACCAGCCAGGCTCAAAAATTTCCTTGTGCGATTTGCGACCCAATCAATGCGATGCGACAGACACATACACACGCAAAGTACTGGACAATCGGGCATTGCTTGGGCCGCAAATTTTAAAATTAAAAAAGAAAAAACCCAACAAAGGCCGGATGTATCGCTATTGCAGCATGGCCCTATAGTAAAAGACGCACACACATACTCCATACACAGCACGCCGAGAAGACCGCACGAGGACTCCAAGTTGGACCTGAAGAAAAGCAAAAAAAGCAGAGCAGAGTCGGTCGCTTTTTCACAGACGCCCTTGCTAACGACCCCTCCCTTCACAGTCAGTCCAAGCTCTCGCAGGAGCAGCTCGTTGAGCTACAAAAGTCGACTAACTTCGACAAGAAGGAGTTGCAACAATGGTACAAGGGTACTGATTTTCTATCTTCTATTCTTCTATTGCCCCCCCTCCTCGTCTTTGTCTTCAAGTACTGACTTGCAAATGTTGTCTTTGCAGGCTTCCTCAAGGACTGTCCCTCCGGCACCCTGACCAAGGAAGAGTTCCAGAAAATCTACCGCCAGTTTTTTCCTTTCGGCGACCCTAGCTCCTTTGCAGATTATGTCTTCAACGTCTTCGATAGCGACAAGTCGGGGACCATCGACTTCAAAGAGTTCATCTGCGCCCTTAGCGTCACCAGCCGCGGCAAGATGGAGGACAAGCTAGAATGGGCCTTTCAGTTGTACGATATTGACGGCGACGGTCGCATTAGTTACGATGAGATGCTGAAGATTGTCGAGGCGATTTACAAGATGGTGAGCTCTAGATGCCTTTTTTTTCTTCTTGTTTTTACCTCCCTCCCGCCCTTATCTCTCTGCGTGTAATCCATCATCTGCTAATATTCTGCCGTCTTTCCTTCTTGTCACCTAGGTCGGTTCCATGGTTAAGCTCCCCGAAGACGAGGACACCCCCGAAAAACGCGTGCGCAAAATCTTCCGTATGATGGACAAGGACGAAAACGGCTCCCTCGACATGGCCGAGTTCAAGGAAGGCTCTAAGCGAGACGAGACCATTGTGTCTGCCCTGTCACTGTATGATGGCTTGGTGTAGAAGGAGAGCCCCAGCGTCGCAATGGGCTTCCCAAGGCAAACAGACCGCAGCCCAAGACCTGACGCCAGCTTGGGCCAATCCAGGTCAGCTCAGGCCAGGCAGAGCAAGACAAAGAGGGAGGGGGCAGAGTGGGGCAGGCCAGGCGTACTGTATTGAATTGTCTGATCTGTCTAACACTCCGATTGACCAAGTGTACCTCTGTCTTTCTCTCCCCCCCTTTTGTCGTCCTATTCTTCTTTCTTTTTTTCGCCTCCTTGGTCTCTTGCCTCTTTTGCTTTGCTGTCGCTTTTTTCCCCCCGACCTTCTATATCATCCTGTCTGTCCCCCTTTTTTCCTCTTTCTACTCCTTGTTATCACCTAAACCGTGGTCTGCTGCTCTCGTACTACAATGCTACATGATATGATGATGTCATAGCTTATGGGCCTAATGGCATATAGCGCACCATGTCTCTTTCTCCTTCTTTCTGCTTCTGTTCCTGCTTCTCTTTCTCGCATTTATTTGCCCTTCTTTCCATTGCGCTACATAGACCGTTTGGTGGCGCGCCAGATCTAAGGGGCCAATGGACTGCTTGCTTTTCTTCTCCTAGGTTCTCAACCGACGCTCAAAAACTTATTGGTCTCTCTTTCGTCATGCCCCTTCGCCTCCTGTTCCCGTCGTTTTACTCTCTGTGTCGGTTACATTTGCCTCCCGTTTGCTTGTTTGGGGTTATCTTTTTCGGGAAGGGGGGGTTGATGAGAAAAGAATGTCTTCTTTTTCTTTCTTCTATACTGCATCTTGTTGTTCTGCTTGTTTCGTTGGCTTTTGTTTTTCCCTTCTTTTTCTGTTCCGCTCCTACTCTGGTTCCTGCTTCTGCTTTTTCATATCCCTCCCCTTCCCAAAGCAAGCTTGTAAAGAGCTGGCTTGCTTCTGTACTTTCCTGCGGGCCTCCAATAGGGTTTCTCATGTCTTCTTTTCATCTACTTGCCAAGAATATCTGACTGTACGTGCGTGTAGACACAATGGCTATTCTCTCCCGGCATACCCCCC
>NETT01000027.1:8889-26526 GCA_003449175.1 Ceratocystis smalleyi | reverse complement strand
GGGCGTTGACTGGAGAAGCAGCTAGGAGAGCAAAGACGGAGGCAGTCGAGAAGGGTATGATGTGGTAACGACGAGCGCTTCAGTCACTATCACTACGATAATGGGTGATATAACAGCAAATGCAGAATGAATGCAAATTTTGTAGGCAAGCAGCGGAAAAGACGAATGATGCAATTCCGAAGCAGAGAAGCTAGAAAAGAGACAAAAACAGAAGAGAGCCCCGGTAATAGAAACAGGGAGAAAGATGGGGAAGAGGGGAGAGAAGAAAAATTAACGGGAAAAATAAAAGAGAAGAAAAACCTGAACTGTCGAGTATCGGTGAGGGTGAGGATCTAATTAAATAGGCCGCTAACTAGCCAAAGTATACGCAAAAAGCAGAAGCCAGCAAGTGACGTTGTGGAGAGGGAAGAAAGCCTTCTAGCAAATCCCAGGGAAAACAGAGAGAACAACGATAGAGAGTAAGGTGACATAAAAATAAAATGGAAACTTCCTAAAATGAAGAAAAAAATCTGAAAAAATGCGCCAACTGCCAAAAGAAGAAAAAAATGCGATGCTGAGACGGCCAGTCTCTGAAGGAAGCTCCCTGTTCGGAGGCACGCTAAAGCCTCTTGTCCACCGACCACCGACCACCGACCACCGGTCGCTCTGCAATTACCACTTTGATGCCTGTCTATGCTGGAGAAAGAAGACCGCAGAGTCAGGCCATGTGGCACGATGAATATGCTGGTCACATGGAATCGTGGAAGCATGAACAAAGCGCTGCTGTTAAGACAAAGCGCAGTACAGTACAGTACATCCATTATCAGTACAGATCTAGCTCAGCCCAGTCTCTAGTAGCCGGCTTTCTACGCTACGCCGATCTAACAATGCGAACAGAAAACCGCCGACAAAGAATACTGCTTATTAATCAGCACTGCGCTGTTCTCTGATTGGGCGTCATGGTCGACGGCCCAGCTATTGGACCGAGCCCACACGTTAGCGATCTTCGGCGGGGCTCATACCGACTACGCCGATGATCGGAGCGGGCATGAATTAGTGGGGACGCGGGGAAGCTAGACTATGACTATTTCAAAATGCCAAAGTCTGATTGGCCAGGCAGACCATGCACATAAACGCTGCATGGCCAGGGGATGAAGTTGCTGTTTACGCGAGATCAGAGATGCCGAGAGAACGATGCAGAAGAAAGAAAAAGCATACCTGCGGTAGGAGGGGCATGGGCATCGGATAGCCACCAAAGCCATGAGAGACAGGGGCTGTACAGTACAGCAAGCCATACGGTGGTGGCAGACGAGCAGCCATTCTCTTCTTTTTATCCAGTAGACGCAGGATATATTCAAATCAAGAAACTCTCTTCTTGCTACTCGTCCCACTATCCAAACTTCTGGAAGACTGCCCATCGCCACACCTTGTACAGGCCAACCTTCAGTTACGACCGGCACTTACACACCCAGTGGCCAAAAGTCTATGGCCATCCATATCTCGGCCAGTGCAGCGCTGTTGCAAGGGACAAAGGAGCGAATTGCTTTTTGCCGAGTGCTGGCAACGCTCAACTACGATGGAATCAGAAGAGCAAATAGCCAGTTCCATGCCCGCACACCGCGCGCGCCTCAGCCCAGTTTGTCGCCGACGCTGAAAACCATGTCCATGCATTGTTTTGCCAGGGTAGCAATCTGCCATCGTTCGTGACATAGCACGTAGCCTCCAGGGCTTTCGGCTGCTCTTCAGAGAAAAAACCCAGCTATCCCACCTGCTTGCCACCAGCGTGTACAATACTCGGCAAGCGAACAAGGATCGGATGGACATGCTGCTTGATGCAAACTTGGTAACAGCAAAAGCCTCGTCAGGCGCTGTATTTGGTGATTCTAACGCCCAGAAGCAAATAACCGCTCGCTCTTTCGCAAGAGGCCACTGAAGTTCGTGGTGACAAAAAAGAACTCAAATCCTGAGTAGAAAGAGTGGGACCGGTCAATACGAGATGCTATACAGGAATATATGAACAGGCTGTCAATGTCGGCGCTGTCAAGCAACTATCTACATCTTCGAGACGAGCCCCCATCGTGGCGTTCGCAAAGAGGCTGCTGAGAGCACTGTGGGGGCTAGATCGAAGCCTTATCTTGAGCCGGGCTTGGCCTTTGCTAACTCTATTCTGAAGCCTTAGGATAAACGCCGTGCTCGATGTCGCTCTGGAGACACGTGACCACGTGCGGGAATTCTGGCCCGCTTTTCCCCATCCTCCCGCTCTCCTCAACGACGTCAGTCTTCGTTTCTTGGCCTT
This sequence comes from Ceratocystis smalleyi, assembly GCA_003449175.1. Classification (NCBI taxonomy): domain Eukaryota; kingdom Fungi; phylum Ascomycota; class Sordariomycetes; order Microascales; family Ceratocystidaceae; genus Ceratocystis; species Ceratocystis smalleyi. The sequence continues at coordinate 24,251 of NETT01000027.1, read as the reverse complement.
CCTATTTGCGTTTTATTCCTACTCTTCAACTCTCCCTTTTCTTTTCAGCCCTCCGGCTCTTTTCTGCCCAGTTCGACCAACCAACAACGAAGCGCCGGCCAATCATGCTCTCAATGAATGCAGGCATTTGGCCGCCTTGGATTCGAAGGATATTTTCCAACACCTTGATCAATAGCAAGGGGCTTCGCAACCCTAATACCGGACCCTAGTACCTTTGTTTCCTTATCAATTTATTGCTCTCCAGCCTTTGCCTCCCTCTTGCTCTTCTCCTTCTTTTTTCCCCTTCACTTTACTTGTTCTTCAGCCGTATCGCCTCCCCCCTCCCCCACCCTCCGTATTATTTACCTATCGTATAGCTCCTGTGCGTGAAATGGCCGGTGCCTCTCGCAACGAGGCTGAAATTGCGCCTTCGTCGTCATCCTATACTGCGGCACTGAGCACTAACCGCAGGCCTCGTGATGCGCCAACCGAAACGACACACCTTCTCGACAAAACCACCAACAGCAACGTCGCCCATAATGGCCCTCTACAGTCATCAGCCCACGGCACATTCTCGCCCCAACGAAGCGGGAGTCCATTTAGTCTCATGAGTGAGCGGCAGTCGCTATTCCACCATGGCCGTGACCATAATGCAATGGACCCAAATGGCAGCGTCTTGAACTATGTGGTAGATGACGATCATCCTGAGGCAGACCCTGCGCGTGGCAAAGGCCCAAATGGGAACTCCGGAGAGCCTCAAACCTCGAAAGAAAAGCTTATGATGTACGTATATGCTGCCTTTCAACGCCTCCCCCTCCAACCAAGTCTCTATCTATGCCGCCCGCCTTTTCTCTACGTCTCCAACTAAGTCTGACCTTGGGCCTCTGCATGATGTTCCGTTTCGCTGAACATCCCCCCCATCTCCTTGTATTCGCTAGTCTGCTGACACCGCGTCCCCATGTCTTCTGTATTCCTTTTTTCTAGGTATCTCCAATACTATGTCCCTTGTACGTCGTGGCTGCGTCAGTACAAAGTGTCGTACATAAGTGGCGATCTGACAGCCGCCCTCACAATGGCTACCATCTACATCCCCGTGGCCCTATCGCTTGCCAGCAACCTCGCCCACCTGCCCCCAATAAACGGGCTCTACTCGTTCTTTTTTGCGCCCATGATATATGCGCTTTTGGGCAGCTCTCCACACATGGTAGTCGGCCCAGAAGCCGCCGGGTCTCTGCTTGTTGGAACCGTCGTCAAAGCCAGCATCGACGGCAGTCCGGGTAATGAGGAGAATGACATGCTTCACGCCCAAATTGCTGGCGTTGTCGTGGGAATGGCGGCTGCTACAGTGCTGATTGCAGGCCTGGCCCGTCTCGGCTTCTTGGACAGTGTGCTAAGTCGCCCATTTCTGCGTGGCTTCATTTCAGCTATAGGCTTTGTCATTGCTGTGGATCAGTTGATCCCCGAGCTTGGATTGGCTGCCCGTGCTAAGCAAACAGGAGCTTCCCATGGAAGTTCTTGGGACAAGATTGTGTTTGTCATGGAGAATCTACACAGCATGCACCGAATGACAGCAATTGTAGCTCTATCCAGCTTCATTGCCATCATGTTCTTCCGGTTAGTCACTTTGGCTTTTCATGCCTATCTAAAGCCCTCGCAAAGCTACATCTCCTGCTTATTGACCTGACACTAAACTTGTGCACTAACACAAACACAACCAATCCTGTCTCTAGCACACTCAAACACCATCTTCAGCCCCGGCAGCCCTGGGTCGCCTACTTCCCAGACCGCCTCCTTGTTGTTGTTCTCTTCTCCGTGCTTAGTGCTAGGCTCGATTGGGACCAACACGGTGTCGAAATTCTGGGCCCTGTAGAGGCTGTATCTGGCCATCTTTTTACATTCAACTGGCCCTTCCAGTCGTCAATGATCAAGCACATCCGCAATGGAATGAGCACGTCTTTTCTTATTGCTCTTCTAGGCTTTTTCGAGTCTTCAGTCGCCGCCCGTGGACTTGGTGGCTCCCCCGAATTTCCCACTATTGAACTTAGTGCCAATAGGGAGCTTGTGGCCCTCGGCATGGCGAATCTGGTAGCATCTTGCTTCATGTGCCTTCCTGCTTTTGGAGGCTACGGAAGGTCTAAAGTTAATAAGTCGACTGGTGGGCGGAGTCCTATGAGCTCGGTGTTCTTGAGTCTCATAACACTGGCCTCTATCAAGTGGATGCTCCCCTACTTTTATTACATTCCCGTAAGTCAACTAACTACCTTTGTATGACGTCATCAGGAGCAATATTTTGATATTTCCCTCCTCTCTTTCTTGCGTTGCCCGCCTATTCTTGGACGATTCACAATTTCTAACGTTTTGCATATAATTGCCTGATCTCGTAGAAACCTGTTCTCAGCTCCATGGTTTCAGTAGTTGCTTGGTCCCTTATCGAAGAAGCCCCTCACGATATTTCCTTCTTTCTTCGCATCCGGGGCTGGACTGAGCTTGCTCTCATGGCGACCATCTTCTTCTCGACCATCTTCTTTTCCCTTACTTTTGGCATTACTATTGGGATAGGACTTTCGCTGCTTCAGGTCATTCGCCATTCTACCCGACCTCGTATTCAGATTCTTGGCCGCGTGCCAGGAACCAATCGGTTCGACAATGCCGAACTTCACCCTGAGCGCCTCGAGTTCTTTGAGGGCTGCTTGATCGTCAAAATACCTGAGCCGCTTACATTTGCCAACACTGGTGAACTGCGCAGCAGACTCCGCAGATTAGAGCGCTATGGGGCTATGGTTCACCCTGCCCGTCCGGCTACCCGTGCGCGTGATAGTAACCGCAACATCATCTTTGACATTCATGGCGTCACGTCGCTGGACGGCTCAGGAACACAAGTGTTGGAGGAAATCGTACGCAATTACTGTGATCAGGGCGTGCGCGTGTTTTTCAGTCGCTGCCCAGGCATTGGCCATCCAGTCCGGGACATGATGGAAAGGAGCGGTATCGTCAATATGGTTGGTGAACAGAGGCTTACGGCCGACGTCTACGAGGCGGTGAGGCGAACAGAACGAGCAGAGAGCGAGGCTGTCGTGGCATCATCATCATCATTATCCTGAACGCCTATCTATGTTTTTTTCTTTTTTCCTGGGCTATATTATATACACTGTACATATGTGCCAAGTGGCGGCTATTGGCTACCACGCCACGAAAATTCGCTACAAATGACTGAAATGAAATTGACTAGGCTATCTTGTAAATTGGCATATTACCACCTCTCTACCAACCCGCCCATCATTCACTCCAATGCAAACAAACAAGGGCAGCGCAGCAGCTTGGCTCTGGGCTATCCTGTACTGTGTCAAGCTTAGCTCCGTGCATCTGCGCGTGACTGCAGATGCGCGTACCGTGTCTGTCTTCCTGCCCCATCTACCTGTAAATGAAATCATGCCTCGTTGACAAACAGTCCCGCCATGCCCATTCCCGTGCCAATGCACATGCTCGTAAGCAGCATCTTCTTCTTCTGCCGCCTCAGCTCGCTCAAGCCAGTTACGATCTGCCGTGCGCCAGTGCAGCCCAGAGGATGGCCAAGAGCGATGGCTCCACCCTTGGGGTTCATCTTCTGGTAGTCAAGGCCGAGGAAGTCTCTAGTATAGACAGCCATGGTCGCAAAGGCCTCGTTGACCTCTATGACGTCAATATCACTTAGCGTGATGTTGTGCTGGCCGAGCAGTTTTGGGATGGCCACGGTAGGGCCGATGCCCATGATTCGGGGCGACAGGCCGGCCACTGTACTGCCCACATATTTCGCCAGAATAGGCTGGCCCAGACGCTGGGCCGTGCTTCGCTTCATCAGCAGCACGGCCGCGGCGCCGTCGGTGATCTGCGAGGCGTTTCCGCCTGTAGTTGCGCCTCCCCATTGGGGAAATGCGGCTCTGATCTTGCCGAGTTTCTCCGCCGTGGTGCCAGGCCGGATGCCCTCATCCTTAGTCAGGGTGACCTCTCTCAATGCGCCATCGGGGCCCTTGACCTTGGCGACTATGGGAACAATCTCGTCGTCAAACGCGCCCGTCTTTTGGGCCTCCTCCGCGCGACGGTAAGATTCAGCAGCGTACTCGTCCAGGGCCTGGCGATTCAACCCAAAGTCCTTGGCGACATTTTCGCTAGTCCAGCCCATGGGCTCGATCGAGTCGCGCGCTTCCTGGCTAGCGTCCAGGACAGTCTGGGAGAAGGGCTCTTCGATCTTGTCGCCTCCAGCCGTCATGGACTCTGCACCGACAGCAAGGCCTATTTCTATAGAGCCAGTAGAGATGGCAGCGGCAATGTCGGCGGTCGCTTTGAGACCGGACGAGCAGAAACGGTTGACGGAATAGGCCGATGTGGTGTTTGGGAAACCAGCGGCGAGCGCAGCACAGCGCAGTTTGTAGCAGGCCTTGCCATCTGAGACCTATGAGCGGGTAAAAGTCAGTGGCAAGTAGATTGGCGGGGGGAGTACACGGTCTAGGAATACAAAGTTAGGAAAAGGGGACAAAGGGGAAAGCATACGTTGCCCAAGCAAATGTCTTCTACTAGCTTGGGGTCCAGCCCGCTGCGCTGTTTAACCTGTTGCAGCAGCAGAAACACGATATCTTCGAGCTGAGAGTCCTTAAAGCCACCCTTGAAAGACTTGCACAGCGGTGTGCGCACGGCTAGAGTGATGACCACATCGTCGGGATTTTTGTTTTGGATCTTGGACAGGCTGGAGCCAGGAGCGAGATGGTTAAGAAGTGAAGCGACGCGTTCGGTCATGGCTAGCAAATTTGATGGGCGAGAATATAGGAAGCAAGTAATGAGAAGATGGGGGGGGGGTGGGTAGACGAGAGCGTGTAGTAGTGAAAAAGAGACGAGGCCGCGGCAGGCCAGCAGAGACATGTATATATATATAGCAGGCTGCCTTCAAAATAAGCACTGTAAGCGGGTTTAAGGCCGGCTTCTCCAAATGCTCGGCTTCGGCAGCTTGCGACAAGTGCTCTCTTCAGCCTGCCTTGGTCGCATGGGCTGGTGCGCGCAGGCTCTGATTGGCTGGCTTCTGGGCCTCCTTCTCACGGGCCGAGGTAACTGGGAGCTTTGGCTTGAGCTTAATCCACTAACCCTCGTAGCCCTAGTAGTGTGTGGCATCGGCACTTATAGGGGGGGGGAGTGGCCAAAAGCGAGGCTTGGGCAGAAAGGACCCCCGCAGAGACTAGGACGAGGAGTGATAGCGAGAGACGCTTCTGCTCTTGGCCTTCCCTTTGACTTAGTTCGCTCTCAACTCGCAACAACTCCAGCCCACCCGCAAATCCCCTCCTCGTTTAGCACTTAGCACTCACTCACTGTCTTACTCCCTTTCCTTCCTTCGCTCTCTCTCGCTACCATGCTTGCTACTGCAGCCACCGCGGCTCTCTCGGCCCTCCACGGCTACATTGCCGTTCTCGAAATCTTTCTGTGGACTAAGCCTGCAGGGCGCCGTGCGTTTGGCCTCAAGGCTGAGTTTGCTGAGAACACCAAGGTGCTGGCTGCTAACCAGGGCCTGTACAATCTGTTTCTCGCAGCCGGGCTGGCGTGGGGTCTGGTGCATCCGGACACGGCCTTTGCCAGCCAACTGAAGGTGTTCTTTGCGGGCTGTGTGAGCGTAGCGGGGATATTTGGTGCAGCTACGAGCAGCAAAAAGATTCTCTTTGTGCAGGGCGTTCCTGGTCTTGCGACGCTAGGCCTGTCGCTTCTGGGCCTGTAAATGGCCCTCCCGCTGTGGGAGGGTGCTTTGTGCCTAGCAGCACACTATCTGCGGCTGTCGTCTTGACAATCAGAGGCTGCAGTGTGGCTGACTGGGTGCTGAGAGGGGAGGAGGAGGGTAATGGCTTGCTGGAGGGAAACGTGGCAGTAAAAAGGAACATGCACTGGCTGCTGACTGTGCTGGAGATACGTCTATGCATGTCGAGCAAGCACAGTGCACCATGTATTGCGCTGTGTGTACTTAGTTGTGCCTAGTCTATTGCACCAACTTTAATTACATCGCTGCTCTCCATGCATAGACGCAGCCATAGTAGCTCCTGTAAAGTGTACTGTACTTGTACTTGCTCCTCTTCCATGCGAGGCCGTCTCAGATATATGCATGCAAAACAAGCTACAGCCCCCCTGCGTCGCTTGATCGCAGGCGTGAAATATATTCAAATCAAATCTACAGCCCCCCTCCCCCCCTTCTCGACTAATTGGGCGGCAGCGATTGGCCAATCATTACAGCCTGCATACAGCTAGCTAGACAAGCTACTTCGAGCTATGCAGTTTTGTGTAGCTCCGGCTTTCTAGTGTGCGATCTGTTATCTATAGCCTATGGCCTAGTCTATCTAGCCTATTGCCTCGTACCCCTCTAACAACCAGGCTTGTCTATGCTATCCCCCTCTCCGTACGATCCCTTCTCTCTCTCTCTCTACTGGCCCTGCTCTGGTTCTTTCCCCCTGCCCCACGCCCTTTATCTCCTTTCTTCTTGGTCGCCTGTCTACCTTGCTTACTCTTTGCGTCTTCTAGTCCCTGCCGCCTGTCCACCCACACCCACGTCTTTCGCTAGCTAGCCTCATTCCAACCACTACTATGAGCCTCCCACCCCATGCCTCGGTGACTTACAAGTCTAATCGCCCCTTGGACAACCTTGGCGCTGCTTACGTTCGGCTGCTGCACTACAACGACGTCTACCACCTAGAGCAGTCGAGTGCGGAGCCTGTTGGCGGCCTTGACCGTTTCGTTAGTGTTGTCAAGGAGTATCGGGAGTCTGCTGAGACCAAGACGGCAGGCCTGGTGACGGTGTTCTCTGGCGATGCCTTCAATCCTAGCTTGGAGAGTTCGGTAACTAAAGGTGAGCGAGCCCCTGCAACGCCGGTTGGTAGAAGGCTCCGGGCTTCCGGGCTTTGAAAGTGGAATGGGCAGCAGAACAAGAAACAGAAAAAGAAAGAAGAGAGAAGAGAGAACAAAACTATACCAAAATAGCGTCCCTCTTTTGCATATTAACCCGCCGTTGACACGGTTGTTCTAGGTGAACACATGGTCCCCGTCCTCAACACTATTGGAACTGATGTTGCCTGTGTAGGCGTAAGTATCGTGTGCATCTCCCCCAAGTCTCGTCTTCCTATGCTAATCCTTTTCTTCCCCCAACGCCCGGGAACAAACACGCGCCATCAGAACCATGACTTCGATTTCGGCGTGGCTCAGTTCTCTCATCTAACCTCCAAGTGCACATTTCCCTGGCTCCTTGCCAACGTTTTTGATCCGGCTCTTGGCGACAACGTTCCCCTGGGCGGCGCCCAACAAACCCATTGGATTACTACTCCTACTGGGCTCAAGATCGCCTTTCTGGGCCTTGGCGAGCGTGAATGGCTGGCCACCATCAACAGCTTGCCGCCCAATATCATCTACAAGTCAGCCTCGGCCGTTGCAAAAGAAATGGTGCCCAAGCTTCGGGCTGACGGTGCTGATCTAGTTGTCTGCGTGAGCCACCAGCGAGAGCCCAACGACAACAAGCTGGCGGAAAACACGGACGGGCTGTTTGACCTGATTCTCGGAGGCCACGACCACTACTACGCCCACACCTACATCAATGGCACGCACGTGCTGCGATCGGGCACTGATTTCAAGAACCTGAGTTACATCCAGGGCTGGAAAAGAACAGACGGCTCTGGCAAGTGGGACTTTGACATCCTCCGCCGCGATATCTGCTCCGACGTGGTCCCAGACGCTGAAGCTAGTGCTCTCGTCGGAAATCTGACAGCCTCGCTAAAACACAACCTAGCGAAGCCGGTGGGATGGACGGCCGTGCCACTTGATGCCCGCTTTGTGACTGTGCGCACGCGTGAAAGCAACATGGGGAACTTTGTGTGCGACATCATGCGTGGGCATTATGGGGCGGATGCGGCACTCATGGCCTCTGGCACGATCCGCGGAGACACAATCTACCCGCCTGGCGTGCTTCTTGTCAAGGACATCACCAACTGCTTCCCCTTTGAAGACCCCGCGATCCTCATCAGAGTCACGGGCCAGGCCATCTGGGATGCCCTAGAAAATGGCGTGTGCCAGTACCCGGCTCTCGAAGGCCGCTTCCCACAAGTCTCCAACATTTTCTACACGTTTGACCCCAAGCTTGCGCCTGGCAAGAGAATTGTCGAGGCCAAGTTAGGCGGGAGCCCTATTGTGCTAGACAAAAAGTACACACTGGCCACTCGAGGGTATATGGGCCGTGGAAAAGGTAAGTTAAGAAAGGCCGGCACGGCACGGCAGTAGCAGTGCAGTAGCGGCGTGCTCTAGCCATCGTTTAAAAAGGAGCCAGCTAACCCTTCTTGCCTTGTAGATGGCTACAGTTCTCTCCTTGTTGAGCCAGAAGGCGGCGTTGCCGAGGAAATCGTGAGCGAAGAAAACGGCATCCTGATCTCAGCCATGATGCGACAGTACTTCATGGGCCTTCGCACTGTTGGCAGATGGCGGTATCTAAGCACCCACTGGGACGCATTAGCCCCTAAAGTAGTGCCCCTAGAGTCTGCCAATACCACCGACATGCAGAAGTCTCTTGGGAAACCTGGCGAGGCCGCGGAAGCGAAAAACGAAGCCAAGAAGGCTGATGAATCCACAGGCCTATCAGGGACATCGGCATGGAACCAATGGTTGAATCGTCGGCTGGGCATTGGCCGCAAGCCTGTCAACGACAACGTGAGCGTGGATGGCGAGGTTGGAGCCGGCGATAAGGGAGCAGATGACCACCAAGACGGCAACGATGACGATGACGATGACGATGAGGTTGTTGACAAGATCGACAGCGAGATTCTCCTGATGCGCAAGTTCTTTGCCAAATGGGCTCGCAAGGCACGAGTCAACACTGTCGTTTGCGATGCAGTCAAGCAGGAGGATTTGGCAGTGGACTGGACACGGGTGATAGCACCGAAACTAGAAGGGCGCATTGTGATGGTGGAGTAGGCGGGCGTGTGCGTCTGGTCTGTGGGTGAGAATGCAAAGGGCCGGGGGTGGGCATATATACAGAGTAGACAAGCAAGCAAACTCTTGATCGCGAGCACCAACAACACGCTGCTTGTCTTTATGCATGTGGCTTAATGCTTTGCATGTTGCTGGGGTTGTTTCATTGGTTACTGATGTGATGTGGTTGTGCTTGCTTGGGGCTTGTTTTCACATGCAAATAACTTGTTTTTCTTTTCTTCGTCTTCTTCTTCTTCTTCTCTTTCTTGCTGCTAATAATAATTGCCTCATCCAATTCTCAGCACTCAACAAATACAGTAGCAAAAAAGAAAAGTGAAAGAAAGAAACATTCTCTTTTTGGCGCAAGTTGCGTTTCGTCTCATCCCTTGGTAAGCTCGTCCCATCATCCTATGTAAAACGGTCGCAGAGACAATAGTAAGCAAGGTAGGCAGGCAGAACCAAGGAACAAAACGGCCGTGCCTTGCATGCACATACTCCTCTACCACGGCCAGCCACCACTACTATACTACCTACTGCGTCATGGAATCCGATAGACACTCGAGAGTCTGTAAGCACGCCAAGTTGTTAGTGAGGAATTCCTTGGACTAAAATGGTCGCTTGACACTGCGGTAGGAATCTCTTGTCTTACCTTTGCACCCCACACGCCCTGGTTGTTCAGATGCTTGGCCATGCCACGCACAAGCTCAATTTGAGCCTCGACAGTCAGGCCAGTAATGGCAGTCTCCATGACACTGCCCAGCGACGCCTTGTGGGTAGCAATGAAGCTGTGATAATACATGTAGGCAAAGAATCCCATGATGAACTGGCAGTCCATGCGGTCCGTCATGCCACCATGGCCAGGGATCGAGTCACCAAAGTCCTTGATCTTAAAGGTACGCTTGAGACCCGAAGCAAAGAAGCCACCAAATGGCGCAATCAGAGAGGCAAAGGTTGCCAGGGCCAGGGTGTGGAACATCATCGGTTCGGTGGTGAAGGAGAAGTTGAAGCCGGGAGGCAGGAACACAAACTGCGGCAGCGAGTAGACCTTGGGCATGAAAACGGGGTTGGGTACACAGTCAAGGCCGGTCAAGACGTTGGCGCCAAGATCCTAAATACCGGGTGTTAGCGTTTGCACTTGATACAAACAAGAGCATGACAACCATTTTGCTCTTCTTTTCTTTCTGGGGCTTCGATAGAAGCGGGAGGAAAAAGGGACTCACAGTGACAGGGCAAATAAAGAAGCCACTACGCATCATTAGCTTCGCAGTAAAAACACCAAAGACGTTTGTCATGAGCCAGGCGCCAATAAAGCCCTCGACTGTCTTCTTGGGCGAGATCTTGATCAGCTGGGTACGGCCAAAGGTAATGCCGCAAATGTAGGCCCAAATGTCGTTGTTGATAACAAGCGTGGCGGGAAGCAAGAACCATATCATGCCCTCAAAGACATTGTTCATGATGAAGTGCGCCTGGACAACGATAAGGTAGAGGGCCATGTGAGTCCAGGCAAACTGGGTGAACTGGAACTTGTAGTGGCCGGCCTGGAGGGTGGAAACAAAGAAGACGAAGCCTGTCATCGTGCGTTAGTTGTTAGTAGTAGCAAGGGCAGGCGCCATGGAAGCCAGGCAGCGTGGGATATGAAAGACTAGCGACTGTTTTGATTGGGCCGCTTCCTGCCCCGGGCGAAACTCACCAAACACATAGAGCACAAAGCTAATAAAGCGGTGGTGGGTGGCCAGCGGGAGCAGCACCTTGTCGACCAGTACGATATGCTTGAAGTAGTAAATTACAGATTCGCCGTACAAGAAGTACATGGTAGTGGCGAGCCAGTACCAGTTGAGATTCTTGGTCTGCCGCAGCTGGCGGGCACGACTGGGCACATTGGCAATGGCGATGACCTCCTTGAAGCTGATTATTTGCACGACAGTAATGATGACGATGACGTAGATGTGGCCGGCGGCAAGGGCGGCGACGAAGCCGAAGACCATGATCAGGGTCCACAGAGTACGTGTGAAAAAGTTGGCCTTTTTCTTTTCAAACTCGGCCTGGCGCTGGTCTTCCTTGGACTAGAGAAGAAGCAGGAGAGTCAGTTGAGAAGCGGGCAAGTGCAGCGAGCGAGGCGATGAGAAGAACGGACAAGCGAAGAAACAAAGGATAGGAGACAGATGACAAGGAAGCATGCACGCGGGGACGAGGACAAGAAGAGGATTGGGAGGGTATAGATAGCATCTCACCTCGACGACTGGTTTCGCTCGGCCACTGCTTTGCGCCATAGATCTGTGGCTTTGCACGGGCGAGCTGGAGCTGCCATCGTCGCTAGCATCGCCGGCGTGCGAGCCGGCCTTGTTGCCTTTGCGGCTCCGAGCCATGACGATATGGGATGCGGAAGAGCCGGGACGGGGTGGTCAGACTGGGACAGCAGGTCGGGCCTTGCTTGGACTTGGAACCGGACGGGTTGGGACGATCGGACGAAGCTCCTTGTTGGAGGGGGATAGAAGCTTGTGGCTTGTGTGTTGTCGCCGAACGCTAGTCTCACGCAAGAATTGAAGACAAGCGGGAGTCGAGAGGAAGAAAGGGAAGAAAAGAAGACAAGATTAGTTGGGGGGAAAATAAGACGGAGGGTAAAATAGAAGAATAAAAAGGACGGAAATTTGACTGTGTAGTGGAGACAAATTAAGCAAGTAGAAGCCAGCAAAGAGAGAAGAAAGAAGAAAGAAAGAAAGAGAAAAGGAGTGACGACGAAGGAGAAGCAATGCGAGAGGAGACAGAGGAGCAAGAGAAGACTCGACTCGAACTGAACTGAAGACTGGCAGACCGGAGCGAACGAAGAGAACGAACGAGTGAGTGACAGAATCAACCAAGTAAAAACATAGATTAAAACATGCCACACTACTTACTGCCTTGCCACAGCACAGCGCCTGAGACAAAGCTCAAAGCTACAGCCTAGGCTGCTAGGGTTAGCTTATTGAGGCCTGGCTCAGCGTGTAGCACAGTATGGTGGTATGGTGGTATGGTGGTAGCTGGTATGCTGGTAGTAGCTGGTATGCTGGTAAGCTGGTATGCCGGTATGCCGGTATGCTGGTAGCTGGTAGCTGGTAGCTGGTAGCTGGTAGCTGGTATGCTGGTATACTTATTCAGCACCCCAGGTGACGCGGCGGCCACGGAAATTTGCTGGCTTTGCTCCTTGCTGAATTAGGGTTTGTTTTGCTTGTCGCCCCCGTTTGTTGGGCGCGGCCTTGGCGCCGCCGCTCGCTGTCAGGATTCTCCACCTTCCCCATCAAACCAAGCTCGACGAGGCTGACGGATTGTCGCCTCCCTGCCCCACCCCCACCGCCAAGGCAGCAAAAAGCTTGGACGCGACAAGGCTAACACACTATCGTGACTTTCTGGCTCCCGCCTCCTCCTCGCCATCGCCTTGAGCTGCGGGCCGACCACGCAATACGCCATGACGCGAAAATGGAGTTTGACGAATTCGACGACGATGAACTCGACGACCTTACCGATGGCGCTTTGCTAGAACTTGAGCAACAGGCTATCCAGGCCACCCAGGCACAGGCCTTGGGGTCCACGCAACAGGCGCAGGCACAGGCACAGGCACAGGCACAGGCACAGGCACAGGCACGGGCACGGGCACAAGCACCGTCGCATGCACACGGCACGGCATCCGCTGCTTCCTGCCTTCCATACGACTACAATGCCCTGGCCCCCGGCTCCCGGCATCTCCCGCCACAGCGAACCCCATCGGTTTCTGCGATGCCCATGCGCCCGCCGCCCGGAGGCTCGGTCCGCCCGCTGCTCCCGCCCAAGCAACAGCAGTCCGTGTCTGGCCCCGTCGTCTCCCAGCTCCTCAATGGCTCTATTCGGCCCCAGCCCACTCAGTTCAACAGGCCCCATCCCACGCAATACACCCGGCCACAGCCCACCCAGTACAATAGGCCACAACCCACCCAGTACAATAGGCCACAGCCCGCCCAGTACTCCCGGCCATCCGCGTCCCAGTCGAACCCCCATCGGCCCTTTGTGCAGCCGTACCCATCGCAACAAACTAAATCTATCCAGCCGCCCCAGCAGCCCCACCACCAGTCACCACCAGCCGCCCCCCATGCTTCACAAACCTACGCTCCCGCCTCGCCCCTTCCGCCGAATGCCACCCAGGCTGATGCATCAGACGCCCTCGAACTGCAGCGCCGGATATCTCTTCTTACACAGCAGCTTAACTCCGCCAAGGGAGAGACCGCTATTGTACGCTCCAAGCTCGAACGCACCTCCAAAGACCACGAGGTGTCTTTGGCTGCAGTACGACAGCGCCATGACGCACAAATATCCATTTTCAAGCAAACGCTAGAAGCCGCGCAGACTGCCGAGAAGAACGCCAAAACTGAACTCAAGTTTCTCCAGCAAGAGCTGCGTGACAGCGACAGCCGAAACCGTCGCCCCGTTGGGGTCCGGGATAGCCACCAATCCGGCCTATCCACCGTCTCTACATCTACATCGGCAAGTCTTGCCGGCAAGCCACCAACGACCCCACGAAAAGCCGCTAAAACCTGGGCCTTGGCAGACGGGTTCGATGATATCGATTTGGCGCCAAGTCCCGGAAAGCGAGCCAGTCGTTCGGTTTCAGGGATTCTGCCATCAGGCCTGGAACGAACACCGACTAAGAACAAGCGCAAACGCAATGTTCTAGACTCGCCCATACCACAGCTGGATATGGAAGACCACGGCCATTACGGAGGCCAAGCAGACCATGTGATGTTGGACGGCGGGGATGCCCCTTTGCAGGCGATCTCGCCAGGAGCAGGTAAACAAGCCACAGCCGTGCCGGTGTCTGTGTCCGTGCCCGTGCCTGTGCCCTCATTTGATTTCCTCAAGCTCATCCTCGATCATGAGGCGCGCGTTCATTGCTCAACCCTTGAGTCCCTATTCTCCTACCACCTCCCCTCAAGGCCCCACGCTTCACTAGGAGCATCTATATTGCATTCCCTGCCGACTATGGGCTCGCCAACACAACCATTACAGGTGCTCGCAGACTTTGCCTCCCATATTATTTCCTTGCTAGGTGCCTGCGTTGACGAAGAATACCCGCCCCCCTTTGAGCCCCTAGCCACTATTCTAGGCTTCACTTTGCGCCTGCATACATGGAGCATTGTTCCCGCACTCTTGCCAAACATAGTCCCTACTATTATCTCTGCACTGACGCAGTTATTCACCAACCGCTCTCGCAGAACATCCGCTCCGAATACTGCGCTAGGCGCTTCTGTCGCTCTCTTAAAGTTGCTTCATCTGACAGCCCTCGGCTGCTCTGTGGCTTCTGATCGACCTGATAAGCCACCCGGGGCTCTACGGAACCAATTCTGGTCTGCTATGACTCGCGACGTGGTCGTTCTCGGGCTGTCCCCTCGCCACTGGACCCTTCCCAGTGAAATAGTTCTCATGTTGGACATCCTGGCTACAAGCGCTTTGGATGGATCCATCGGCCCCAGATCGGCTGATATGGAGCCTTCCAAGGTGGCGACTATAGTCTTTGAGCGTATTACTAAGCTACTGACTCTAGACGCGCAAGCTCTGACTCCAGGTCCTACTCCACATCATCACCAGCCGCATACTCATGCCGAACAAGACAATGAAACCGAGGCCCAGCCGGCTCAACTGCGGGCTGTGCATATGGCTGCCCTGCGCACGCTTTTAGCATTTTCACAGTCAGACTTTGGTATCCGGTCCTTAGCTGCCGACCCACAGGTGACTCGGCGGGTGGCTATCATCCTGACGACTGCTGTCGAGGCATTGTACTGTGTTAGCGGGCGAACGCCGTGTACCGTGTACTCTGATGCAGACTTGCGACTTGACTCGATCACTGATCAAGGTAGTGTAGGCAACAGTAGCCCTAGCCCTACCCTTGGCTTTGGTGCACACGAGCTGGACGAAACCGCAACGGTGATTGATTTGGCTATGAGCATTCTCTATCGCTTAGTGACGTACGGCAGCAGCTCTGCACTATTGCAGGCTGAAGCATCAGCGGTCCCGTCAGCCCGCAAAGCGGCATCCAGCCTAGCGTTTGATCTGCGCATGAAGCTGTCTAGCCATGGCCATGAAGAACTCGAGCAGTTAATAGTGGCTCTGAGTAGACTGAATTTTGCCGACGAGGAGCTTTTCTATGAGGCTCGGATTGATCCGGAGACTGGTGACAAGGCAATGCGTGTGTTGGATTTTCTAGTCTCGCCCCAGGAAGGGTCCGATATTGCGGCGCTATTTTACAGCCAGGCTGAAGCTGAAGCGGAAGCTGAGGATGAGGATGAGGATGCAGCCGAGGCTGAGGCTGCGACTCAAGCTCAGGGAGGGGACGAAGATGATGGTATGAAGAAGGGAGACAAGCGGGTTGGCCCGAGTACGGCGGCGAATCCTGGCGTAACAGAAATCATCAGTATCGATGATGACTA